>PVKE010015444.1:0-33452 GCA_004027555.1 Craseonycteris thonglongyai
AGAAGTCAAAAGAAAACACCTACAACCATAAAGCAATCCAAATAAAAAAAAATTAAGAGTATTAAAATGTGATTGCCTTTTCAAAAACTATCATCTAGGACAGAAGTCCCCAGTCCTTGGGGGTAGTGCCCAGTGGCCGGTTAGAAACCCAGCCGCACAGCAGCACGTGGGGATGGTGGGGGGAGGGAAGCTTCTTCTGTATTTACAGCCACTTCCCATCACTCACACTGCCACCTGAGCTCCACCTCCTGTCAGACCAACTGCGGCATTAGATTCTCACAGGAGAGAGAACTTTATTGTGAACTGCGCATGCACATCACCCCCCTTCCATGTCCATGGAAAAACTGTCTTCCATGAAACTGGTCCCCGGTGCCAAAATGATTGGGGACCATTGATCTAGGATATAAAAAGGGACTACTGCCTTTAAAAAAAATATTTCTGGTCTTTGTAAAGTATATAATGTATTGCTTTGATAAATAATCTTAAATATTAGTTTTAAAAGAATAGAATAACTCTATCAAACAAATAAGATAATTCTGACTTCTCCTGTACCTGGCTGAATGTGCCCCTCCCTTTCAGTTTTTAAATAAAAATAAAATGATATCACATGCAAAGAACCCTGTACATAATAAACCTTCACAGAAGCATATCTAATTCCCTTACTATAAACAAGGAGTGAAATTACAAGTTGGAATTTTAGTTTGGTTAATAGCATTTCATTTGGTTCTAACAACAAATTAGTTTACAAAAAATGCTGGTTTTCATAAAAGATTTGCTGAACTTCAGGAATGACAATAGTTCTTCTGCCAGCTTCAATAACATTGTGACTAGACTAACAGTAGACACACCCCTCCCCATCCTCCATCATCAAATTTTTAGCCATCCATCATTTAATATGCTGCTGAGAACCCTGCAGGAGTTCAGAAAACAATTGCCAACTGACTGTCTTGCTAGGATGAGCTATGGCACCACTAGCGAGAAGGAAGTGAAATTGACTTGTAGGAGGCCAACTCTTACAAAGCAGTTTCATTGGGTTAGTTAGAACTATTCAATTTCCCAAATAAAATAAAGGGCTTATAAAGCAACAAATTACACTTTCATTGAAGTGGATAAAAATCTAGCTGTTGAATGATAATGCTTTATTTTATACATTTGCAGAGAGAGATTGTGTTTTCCCAAGAAGATGTATTCTGCTTCAGATATATGTATCTTCTCTGATGGAATGTATTCTTTCATGAATTAAAGCCATTCTTCTGGAACTGGTTGTTGCTGAAGCCATTTATGACTCATCAAAACATGATAGCTTATGACAGTTGTTCATGGAAACCCATATGTCTGAGAAGCATGCTCTTCCAAATATGGCATATTTGGGTTGTTTCTGGTACTAATGAACCTCTTTATTAAACCCAAGGATCAAAGGTTGTGTGCGGTCTTGCTTTAATCCTTATGCTTCTACAAAAGGGGTTAGAGGAGGGCTATTTGCAGCCTCAACCATGATAGAAATGACCTGCTGTTAAAGAGTCAACTATTTTATTTATTAAAAATATATTAAAGACCTTTTATGTTCAGGTACTGATAGATATGAGAATAAAATGTCACTATGATTTCTGACCTAATAGGGATACAAGGACATAACAGGTCATTGTAAAACTCTGTGCAAAGGATGATACAGAAAAGCAAAAACTATAATGGGAAGGTTAAGGTGAGAGTCTAGCCAAACTGGAGAACTTCTTTGCAGAAAGGAGAGAGAAAGAGTAAGTGGGAGCTCCTTTAAGGAATACCCACACCAAATCAGGCCCATGAGAGGCACATTAAACATTTACTCACTAATCTGAAGAAATATTCATCAAGTTATTTTTAGTAGTAGTGGTGGCAGTATTTATTACTGTAATTGTTGTTGCTATTATTATTATTACTCCAATTTTTAGAAATGTGAAAACAGATGTTTAGAGTGAAGCCACTTATCACAGTAGTTACTTACAAAGCATGAAAGTGCTTTGAGAAACACAGCTATAAAATCTCACAGAAACTACCCCCCTTCCCAAAAAAATAAAAAGGTCTAACACAAATTCCCCCTTGCTGTGAGCTGAGCAATTTCTAAAGAGAAATGGAAAATATTTAATTCAGGAAAACATTTTAACTAATTGGAATTGAAATATAAATTCCTTTCTGGTTGCAATACATATCTATTGTTGTTTACTAGGTTTAGGTCTTTAAGGTTGTATAGATGGATAAACACATCTCCAGCCATTGAAAAGATCATACACTATTAAGCATAGAGCCTGGAACAATCATGTTTTATCAAGTTTACCTCTGTTCTCTTCACTCTCTTTTCAATGCCATCAGCTATCACATCTATATGCACTTTCATAATAGTCCCCTTATAGCTTCCTTGCCTCATCTCCTGCCTCCCTCCAACCTGTTCAGTGTAGCTAAAATGATCTCGGAAAACACATAGCTGCATTTTGGTTTTTAAGAAGAAAAATTATTCTGAGCCCATTCTTCTTTATAAAACCAACAGAAGTCAGTGAAAATAAAAAGAGAAACATAAAGTTTATGCTTCTCTCTCCATTTTATGCCCACCAATCCCCACATTATTAGAAGGGACTAGATTGTGAATTGGTTCCTACTAGTGACACTTCTCTCACATCACCATTAATTTTCCACAAAAACCACTAAAGAAAAAACAAAACAAAACACTAACCTTATTTCATGATCATGGTACCAAAAGAAATGTCAGTGTAGGATCTAGAATGATACCTGCAAGAAGAAGAGGGAAAGGAATATCACAAAGGAAAGACAATTGAAGAATATCCCTTTCCCAAAATTTTACCACAGATGAAATGATATTTGTTAACAAATATTTTGCTGTGTTTATAAAATATAAGCACAATTTTTATGAATTAAGAGCTCAAAAAAAAGACTTAGGGACTTAAGAAACAACAACAACAATAAGATAAATGAGCTAAACAACAAGGTCAGGAATAAAATGAGAGTAAAATATAATTATCACTGAAACCCATCTCTATTGGTGGAAATAAGGTTAAAGCTGTGGAAGCCATGTATTACACACTTGTGGAAAGTGAGCTAAATAGATTCAAAGCAGTTTAAATGAAGAATTACAGGGAAAAGTGTTCATAGAAGACAGGAGATAAAACATATGTATAACTGGTGTCACTGAGAACACAATCAGGGCAAATGAAAGCAAACTAATCAAATATCTAAACATAGAACTCTTTTGCTTAAAACTTCAAAACACTCCACATTCCTGACAGAAGAGTCCAAAGCCTTACTGTATGACAACTTTCTTCATGGTGTACCATGGTAGATATGACTTGAGAGGCTAAATATCGGCCCCTGCAGAGAACGTTCAACCATGGCGCCAGTGCCCCAGTCTGGATTGCATTTGTTGCATTCCATTCTCTTATGTTATTGCTTCAATGAAGACCAGAAGACTCTAATGCTTTGGTTTTCAGCCTGGGCAGAGAATACATTGATCTTAGATGAAATAAGGAACACCATTTTCCCAGAAGTAACAAAAAAGAGACCAGGTATGTTTAAACCCCTTCACTTCTACTATCTAGTAGATTTAGTAACTTCATGAGGGTCAAGAACACCAAGTACTAATCAGACAGACTCTACCACTTACCGGTAATTGCTGCGCAAGTCTGAGAAAATTTCTTAAACTCTCCGGGTCTCAGTTACTTTAACTGTAAAATAGAGATAATAATAACACAATCTTTACAGAACTATTGGGAGTATTAAATGAGAAAATAGTCGTAAAAGTACCCAATAGAGTTTCTGATCTATATTTAAGGGCTCAATAAAAGATAGTCATTACTATTTACAAGATTATTATTGTTTTTACTGTCTCCTGTGTTAATGTATAACTCAGCATCTTATACTTAGAGGGCATTATACAAAAGTTTGTGGATTTTAATTTCATAGTTTCTAATAAAGCAGAAAATATATTTTATCCAAAACAATAGAAACAATACAAAATAATTCACAAACATGTATAACAGGTGACTAGTTAACATGAAAACTTGATATAGCAATAGATTATGTATTTATTTTAAAGATTTATTTTATTGATTTTTGACAGAGAGAAACAGAGACAGAGAGAGACAGAGAGAAGGGGGAGGGCCCAGAGCAGTCTCCATAGTTGACAGCATTAGTTTTCCATATAGTTTCACTCCACAGGTGGGCACAGGGCTGTGCAGGGCAGGAACTGGGCCGGGAGCCTCCCACACAGGTCCCGGCAAGAACTGAACTGGGGGCACAGCCCAGCTCAGCATGTGGGTCCGCATGGGCCGGGGTCGGGATTCAATCCTCGGTCCTCGGGGCTTCAAAGTGAGCGCTTTACCCGCTGAGCCATCCCAGCTTTTCCTGTATTTATTTTATAAACAAGATATTGGGCAAAAATATTTAGGTGCATGGAATATCAATCCTTTGATGAAATCCTAAACTATCTCTAAATAATTTTTCAGTAGAATATTTATTATATGTATTTCTAAAAAAAAGTTCTATAGTTTAATAAATATGGCAACATCTGATAGTTTTCTTCAAAAGGACTCACCAAAGTCTTAAATATCCTGATGTGCAACAAGATTCTCTAAGAGGAGGCTATAATATGTATCATTTCCCAAACTCTTTGGTGCAGAATGATTTTTTACTCAGCCTCTATTAATATCTCTCAGAACAGAGGTTCTGAGGCAATCACTTTGGGAATTACTATGCTAGAAAATAGAAGGGGTTATGCCTGTTATTTTTATGAGGAGCTATTGTTAGCTTCTGCTAAGTTAAGGGGCCATGAGAGCTGCCTAAGAGGAGAAAGGATGGAGGTGGGGGGAGGGGGCGTCTGTCAATTCCACCTCTGTCCTTAATGTAAAACTTATGTAACAGAAAAGAAGCAAGTGAGAGAGAGAACTTGGGTCATGGTGGTCATCGGAGCTTGAAGTCAATTGTTAGCGCTCTGTTTGATGGTGACAAATTCCTCAATGAGGCCTCTAGTTCTATAACCATCCAAATGTGAACATGGTACATTCTGCCATCCCTCTAGTTAACACTAATGGAGATCTAACCATGAATAAACTTTGAGGTTACTGGGACCTTCGGAGTCAGTCCATGCTCTGTAAAACAGGGTGCTGCCCAAAGTGGAAAGACAATGCTTGTGAAATATATTTATGAAAAATTCTTTTCTCCCAGCTATTCTTACTGCCTTGTTTCAACTACAGATATGCTTTCCTCTAGCCATTCTCCTTCTGACTGTCCCCGGGTTCTTGCCCTTGCTGAATCATTCTCTAGGCTCAGCTCAGCACCCTTCCTCTCTTCTGCTAAGAGGTGGCTACCTCCCTCTTAGCAGAGTCCTGTGACTTCCTGCATATGTCTAAGTTCTTCTCTACCAACATTCCTATGCCCTGGGCCCTAGTTGTGCATCATGAACACAAAAGAATCCAATCAGGTTAATGAATGTATTCACGTGTATTCCTTTGAGCAACTGTGTAGACAGGACTCCAAACCTAACACAGCATACCCACCCTGGTTTTAGCCCTACTTCAGTATTTAAGTTTTTAATCCCCAGGAAATGATGAAGACCATTACATGTTTAACAGGATACCCTCTGGGGAATCATTTACTCTTTAACAAATATTTATCAAGTGCCTAAAATATATCAAACTTTGAACTAGGAATATAATGACAAAACACAAACCAGGTGTTTTGTTTCACAGAGCTTACAGTAAATGAGAGAGGGCAAATTAAACAGAGAATTGCAATAGAGCAGGTTAAGTGTTAGAATAGGTGTTAAACAGGTCACTCTGGAAGGGCATGACCAGGTCTGACAGTTTTGCCAGTGGGTGGTGGGGGAATATTTAGGAGAGGCTTTCCAGAGAAAGTAACTTCTAATCTGAGATATGAAGAATGAGCAAAACTTACCCAAGTGAGTGCAAGTAAGTTCAGGATAGAGAGGAAGGGGAGTCCACTGACAGTCAGGGAGAAGCTTCAAAGACGATGTTCAAGGAAGGGTATGGAGGAAAATCTGAAGGGCATAACTGAGTCTCAGAATTGTAGGATGTGGGTGTGGAAGAAAAAATGACACTGGAGAGCTATGTGGAGATAGCGACTTTTGAGGGGAACCCCCCCCCAATGGAATTTATTTATTTATTCTTACGTGTTTAAACTTCAGTCACTTTCAAACACTCTGCAATACACCTTCCAAGATGCTTTTTCCACTGCTCAAAACCAGATTGAACTCATCGATTTCCATGCCTTTTAGTGCTTCTGCTCTTACACGTGGGCAAAACATTTCCCTTTGAGGACATTTTTCATCGGGGGAAACAAAATAAAAGTCACTGGGGGTGAGGTGGGGTGAACAGGTAGGATAGGGTATGGGAGTCACGCCGTTTTTGGGTCAAAAACTGCTGAACAGTCAATGTGGCGTTGGCAGGTGTGTTGCCATGCTGCACATTATTCTTCATGTAAATCACCCATCATGAAGTGGGCAAACGCCTTGAAAAAGTCTCAGAAAATTCACTGAGGCTGAACACAGCCTCTCACAACACCACCAGCTGGTACACGGATGCAGATGGATTCCTGAACACTCACCTAGTGTGGGGAGCTGGTACTACAAGGGGCCTGCCCTTTTGAAGGTCATTCCAGTTTTTAGGGGGGGGGTCCCCCTTGTAAAAAACAAACAAACTTGATGCAGTAACAAGGACTTAAATATGCATGGATCAAGCATCCATCAGGGGATTTTAACGCAGAAATGTGATGTGAGAAAGTTTCCTTCAGACTCTCTGCAAACCAGAGCTGAATGTTCAGTTTTGAAGGAAGATAAGGACCCAGGAAAGACTTGCAGGAGGTGCCTCCAGGGTTCACTTTCAAATGTCAAGTTTTCTGGGAGCTGTTTGGTTTCCCTCCTGGAGGCAGCTTTTGGCTGTCCCTCCTGAGTGACAAGGCCCACCCACACACCCAGCTGCACGGCGCTGGCTTGGCCCAGTGTGGACGACGAGATGTTGTCGGCAGCCAACAATTTATCTCCACACCGTGCTCTAGCGTAGAAGTCAAAAGCCTTCAATCACTGGACACACCCCAGGAGGGAAGTTTGGGATCACGTTTTATTTCACAAACAGGAGGAACGTGAACTTTTCACTTGGGGAGAGGCACGAGTAGCTCTCCAGACCCCAAAGGGATTCCACGGAGCAAGGAAGGTGCACATCTGTCTGGAGTGACTGACTGGTCCTCACAGGGGCCCTGTGGCTGAAAAACAAATGCCCTGCATATTAGCTGGCACTGGTCCAAGAGCTCTAAAGCCCTTTTCCATCCAAGGGAGGCCCCGTCTCTCCCCAGGTGGAGTAATTTCCAATTACTTTAGGAGGGGGAAGAAATCATGGAAATTTCATGAACCAACAGCCAGGCCCCTCCAGGAAGCTTGTTCCAAACGTTCCTCACCTCCAAACTGCTTATGCACCTGCCCACCCACAGGTTCAGCGAGCAGAGCCCCCAGCCCCTGAAGGGAAGTGGCCCAATTAAAATCACACTTGGCCACCAAACTGGATAGTCTCAGCTTCAAGAATGTCTTGGAAAGGTATCTGGAGTTGAGTGAGTCTTTCCCAGAAGGGACTTTTTCTTGTTAAAAAAAAAAAGGCAGATTCAGCAGATGGAGAGAGAAGGAATCTCAGTTCTACATTGTCTGCGGGTGCACGGCTCACTCCTCTGGTTTTCCCTCCACGCCTCGGTTTCTTGTTCTATGTTATGGGATTCCCATCTCCTCCCTTCACAAGAACTTTGTAAGAGTGATGCGAGGAAAAATGCATCATCACGCAGCACA
Source organism: Craseonycteris thonglongyai (assembly GCA_004027555.1). Classification (NCBI taxonomy): domain Eukaryota; kingdom Metazoa; phylum Chordata; class Mammalia; order Chiroptera; family Craseonycteridae; genus Craseonycteris; species Craseonycteris thonglongyai. The sequence continues at coordinate 7,832 of PVKE010015444.1, forward strand.
GGCTATACAACGCAGTAATAGAAGGTAAGACCGTCAGGAACAGCAAGACTTGTGTTTGGTTTCAAACTCGACTTTTTAATAACTGAGCCAAGTATTTCATCACTCAAAACTATGGTTTCCCGATGTCTGAAATAGGACAGTGAATTCCTCAGGCAGGTGAAAAGTTGTTGACACATTCTCGGTGCTAGAGAAATGATAGCTCTTATAATTATCAGATTCCTTTGCATTACAGGAGTATGGACAACAGAGAATTATTGGAGTAAGACATAGAGCAATTATAAATAATCCTTGAATACCTTCCCATTAGCTGTTAGACTCTAGAAAAGTATGGTGCCTGAATGAGTCTCAGTATCATTTTCTACAATGATAGGAACTTGGAATCGCCAATCTCTAAGATCCTTTTTAGCTCTAATATCCTAGAACTGTAGGCCTACCAAAGAGCAACTTTCATTCTTCATTTATTCATTCATTCAACAAATATTTCAAATAAGGTCTATGTTTATTTAGCCCTTACTGTATATCATATACCATATGTGTATATAAATATAGTGTATGGACATTGACTATCTCATGTAGTCCTCATAACAATATAATTTATCATCCAAAAACATTTTCTCTTCTGTTTATAGGTTTCCTGAGAGTCTCATTCCCCCCTACTCAATCTATCTTCTTTGGCATAGAGATGACACTTTTTTTTTTTTGTCAAATTTTTTTTTTTTATATTATTATATTTTATTGTTAAATTTAATGGGGTGACATTGGTTGGTAACAATCAGACAGTTTCCCAATGTACAACTCCACATCACATCACCCATGCATCGTATTATGTGCCCAGCTCCCAGAATCAGGTCCCCCTCCAACCCCATATATCTGGTGCCCTCTCCCCCTTCCCCACACAACTCTCCCTCCCCCCTCCTCCCTACTCTCCAGGTAAACACCAAACCATTAAGTGAAAGATGACACTTTTAAATAAAGTTCTTAACTGTATAATGAAAGACCAAATAGTAGGTATTATTTATTAAATCCCTTCTTTGTGACAGACACCGGGATCGATTATTTGTGTGGTCTATTGCACACATCTTCTGTATCTTATTGGATTGTGTTCATGCTGCTTTGTTCTAGCCATCAACTGCTGGTACTGCATCAGCTTTCCCAACTCTTCTCCAAGAACTGGTTCACAAGCTTATTTCCATGGCCAATCACCTCCGCTCAAATCTGCATGGTTACTGTCTCTTGGAGCAGGCTGGCAGCTTCTCCTTTCCTTTGGTTGCCCATACAAAGGCAAACTGACCAGCTCCACGTTCTGTGTTTTATGTTTTTCCTGCTACTTTCAGACTTGGATGAAATGCACAGCACAGCGTGGGAGATCAAACTTTCTGAGGAGCTGTCCAAAGAGACACATGCAGCTGCCCAGAAGTGTGGGGTATTAACTGTGAGAAACAAAAGGCAGAAACAGGAAAACCATTCCTTTCCACTGTCACATGGACCATTCTGAGTTGTGGATTCTCTGTACTGACTGCTTGGAGATGATCCACATGACCAAGTGGATCTACCTTTTATGGTACCACTGTGTGTCTTCATGGTTGATCAGAAAACAATGGATGGCACAGTGATGCATCACCTTGCATTTGTATTCATCCTTTCATGATTCACTTTCCTTTTCTCACATTCATGCTACCTTGGGAATGCATTCGCCAGGATTAGGCAGTAGAACTTAGTCCTTGCTTCAGGCTCTGTTTTCTGCAGACACTGGGCTAAACGCATATAATACTTACTGCTCATAACAACTTTATAGTGTAGGAACTACATTTGTTCTCAGTTTATAGAAGAAGAGAGCTTTAAGGTAAAAAAAAAAAAAATTGGCCAATATCACAAAGCAAAAGTGAAAGGATGAGTTAACACTTAAATAAAGGACTGTCCTATTTCAAAGCAAACACTCTTAACTAATATCCTACATCTATGATAAAACGATTTGTAATGAAACATGCAATCAGTAAATATTTATTGAGTTCCTCCTATGAATCAGGTACTCTTGTAGGCATTAGAAAATTATGGGTGAATAAGACAAAACGCAATCTTGATCCATGAGATGCTTATTATTTTGTGAACACAGATATTAGTTCAGATAAGTAATTTAGTTGCTATAACATACATCAAAATTTCAGTGATTTAATATAATAAAATGTATTTTTTCATTCAAATCACAATGTATTGACAGTATTCCTAGCTAACAAGATTATTAGAATAATAATAGAATCAAGGATAAGTTCAGGGTGGTATGAAACCACATAAAAAAGGTCTATGAGAACGAGGGAGAGAAAATGCTGTTTAAACTGAGATTTTGAAGAATGAGTAGAACTTGGCCAGGTGCAAGGGTTGGGTAAAAGGTTATTATTTTTTTTTTTAGATTTTCTTAAAACTAATAGTTTTTTAGAATAGTTTTAGGTTTACATAAAAATTAAGCAGAAAGTACAAAAAGTTCCCACATAACTTCTCTTCCTCTCCCCCTCCCATAGTTTTTTCTATTATTAACATGTTATCATACATTCCTGTAGTATATTTGTTGCAACTGATGAACATATATTTATAAATTATTATTAATTGAAGTTCATGAATTCACTCTTTGTTTCAGAGTCTTCTCTTGTAACAACCCCATGCCAAGTGTCCCGCCTGCCATAAACAATTATGAAGTAGTTTGCTTTGGTCTCCTCTAGCTTTTCCTGCTTCAAGTGTTCATGTTATGCATTGCTCAACTGTCTCTGTGGACTGCTCTAATTATAAATTTTCTACTCTTCAGAATCTATTCATAGTTCCCATTGTTTTGAGGATCAAGTCCCCAAACCTTATCTGCCTAGATTTGGAGGTCCTCTGCCTGCTACTTCTCCAGGCCTACCTGTATCACATACACTTCACTATTCCAGCAAATTCTCACTATTTGGCAATCACATAGCATAATTTACATGAAACAATTTTTTTAATCTTTACTGAAGCCATTTCCTCTATTTAGAATACCTTTACCCCCCACTGACATACACTCATATTCTGGTCATTCTCTGAGAGTCACCGCCAATGTTAATTTTCACATTTCCATAATTCCTCTAGTTGATGATCTCTCTCTGTCTTCTGAGCTCTCCTGTACTTAAACTTCTTGCTTCTTGTGAGATACTGAGTATATCATGTCTTGCATTTTATTAAGTCTTTTTCACTTGTTATCTTCTCAAGGTGGAAGCCAAGCTTATATACCTTCGCTGCCTCTATAATACTAAGCACAGGATGGCTCACTTAGCAGATGCATCCATGTCTTGTGATCAGGACCTTCTGTGTCCTTTCCTTTTCTCTTTTTATTGGACCCTGAGGTAGAATTCTTGCCCTGATTATACCAGGATGTAGAATACAGAATGGGTCCCTCTGGTTTTTGTATCCCTGACGCCGAGCAATATTACTAGAAGAGTAGATGCTGAATAAACATAGAATGAAAGAATCAGGTTCTCTGTCTCTGAACTTGCAGCACTCTGTGATTCTAACTTGTCCCTCTACAAATTTCAACTCCTACATAGTAGTTGTTGTCAGTACTCACACAGATTCCCTTCCATCCTTTAGCAGTTGTGAGTCTTGGCTGCAAAGAGCACACAGCATTCACAGCTAGAGAACTTCCCTTAGCCAAGGATGAGTTCCCTCATTCAGACCACTTTAGAGGTGTCCCTGGTTTTCAAACCCCTAGGACCTACAGCCAAGGCTGACATTCAAGCTCCTTGTTCCAAGATGGGGCAAGCCTGGGGCACCAAGGATGTTTCAGAGTAGTCATGAGACCAGGCTCAAGCTTCACCTAGATGCTTCCTTTGTGCTATTAGCAGAGGTCTTTAGGTCTGTTCCACAAAGGAGGACCTCTTCTTCTGAGGTATTTTAGAAAGTAAAAGAAATTGCTAGGAGAATACACACACATACACACAGCATTTCAATGCACTCCAACCACAAACAAAAATGTCTACAACCCAAGCTTTGTATAGTATTGACCTATCAACCAGAAATATCCTATTGCTCTTTGCATCTCCAAAGAACAAGCACATTCTTCGATATATTTTTTTTCAGCCATGATTTCTCATTCCTCTTAGGATCAGAAATATAGTCTAAGTCAGGGGCGTCCAATCTTTGGGCTTCCCTGGGCCACATTGGAAGAAGAATTGTCTTGGGCCCCACATAAAATACACTAACACTAATGTCAGCTGATGAGCTAAAAAAAAAAAAAGGCAAAACAATCTCATAATCTTTTAAGAAAGTTTACAAATTTGTGTTGGATTGCATTCACAGCTGTGCTGGGCCGCATGCCGCCCACGGGCCACGGGTTTTACAAGCTTGGTTTAAGACATCATTGTCCGCCCATTTGCTACCCAAGGCCATAACACTGTGCATTTTTCCAAGAGTTACTACTTCTTTATAGTATAGCTGCTATAGTTCTTTCTTTTATACTTCACCCCCGCCCCGAGATCACAGCTGAATCTCTACTGGCTCTCGGGGACCATGGAGCAATAACTCGAAGTGGCTTGGTCGAGAGTTCCATGGCAGGGATCCAGTTCTCCCTTCCAACAGCTCAAACCAAAGAGAATGGAAGGAAAAATATAAAGCACTCTAGAGGAAAGAATCCTTGAAAAGCCCCTTCTCACTTAATGAGAATGAAAAAGTTTTATTCATGACTTTTACCACCAGGTTTAGGCCTCTGCTGAAAAACAATAAGGAATTTGGAATATCTGTTTAAAATGAGTGTAAATATTTACCCACATATGCTGAAATATTCTTGTGACATTTAGCCTGATGCATACTGCCAGGAGAGAAGCGAGCTCCTGAGCCAAACACAGAATTTTTTTTTTTTTTAAATCTTCCCTGGGAGTAGAGCAAACATTTGCAATGATATAAAATGTATTAAATTCACTGACCCTGGAATTCATAAATGGCTTTGCATCAAGTGTTATCATCTTGTTCAGATCCCTGATGTTCGTGAACTCCACATTCCTTACTTACTCTTCTCATCATTCTTCAAGAACTTGCACAGGGTTATTCATATTATTATCATTACTATAATTGCATCAGCAGAAATGAGTACACATATTTGTCTTAATACTGTAACAATCACATTATGATTATTAAATGTATGCTTCTATTTGCAGAATGCTCAACTGTTGGCAAAGTATTTTTCCATTCAAGCTCAAGGACACAGTAGGCACTCAGATGGTTGTGGGGCTCATCAATCACTGACACTGTCTGTCTGACAGACTCTTTGCTCAGCATTGAGCATGTGTTTTCTCACTTCCTAGGAAAATGGATGAACTAACCAGGGCAAGTCTTGTTCTTTTGTTGCAACAGGTGAGGACACCGAGGCTGAGAGAGGACACATGATCAAAATGTACATAGATTAGTGAGCGAGTCAGGCATATAAATAATTAGAAATGAGCCCAGTGATGGGAATGAGGCAAACAGAAGACTGAGAAAAGCTTCAGGAGAGAGACTGAGAACCACATGTGGACTGAGTGGGAGTTGAACAGAAGTGTGGTTGTGGCTGAGGATGGAGACAGAGGTTCTTGCTTGGAGAGCATCTCAGGGAGAGGGAGTTCACATCATGTATAAAATCATGGACGGGTGAGGAGCATGCCAGGGACCTTCAAAGCTTGCTCTGGCAATCCCAGAAGATGCATGCAGGGGAGAATGGTAGAAGAGGCTCAGCTCTCAGACTTTGGTACGTTCCAAACCATGCGGGGCTTTGCATACCGTTCTAAAGAGTGTGGCTCACAACACCAGCCAATGGCAGCGACAGGACGTAAAACCCTTAGGCCTACTTACTAGCTCTGTCTCCCCTAGTAACACTGTCCCGCTCTATGTGCATATGGGTGCACCATACATGTGTGTGCACACACCTGTGTGTAGTTGTGTGCTTAGGACTTGACGTATGCACAATACTTCTGCATTTTTTACTTCATGTTTTAAAAATTACTATTATTTTTAACATACAAAAAGCTGTACATAATTAACACATACAACTACATAGGTGTAGAAATAAGTACATATCCACGAAACCAATATCACAATCTATGCCATAGACCTAAACCTATCACCTCTAAATATTTCCTTCCCGCCTCTTATTTTTACTATTGTTATTGCTTTGTAATAAGAACACTTAACATAAGATCATATTTCTACACTTTGAGGGCTGTAGAGAAACTGGTGAGCACCGTGCACCCAGCTAAGAGCAGTACAGATAACAGAAATATTTGTTTCAAACAGATTTGGTGACGTGAGTCAAAGCTGAGAAAAATTATGTGCAGAAAGATTCACTGACGATTCTAAAGAGGAGAAAAGGAATGTTTGTAATTGGATAAAAACATTTGCAAAGTCCTTGAAGCTTCTGAAGTGTTTGGACATCGTGTGTTGTTAGTAAATTGCTTGTGTTCCTTGTGGACCCGTTTACCAGGATGCTTTGATTTATTTGTATGTTCAAGCTGATGATGCTTTGGAAGCATGAGGGCTGCTCTCTAAGCTGACTGATCCTCAGGACTGAGTTAGTGAGTTCTTGAAGAGGAGGCTCATGTCAGTTCCCTTTACCTAAAATCTGTTCCTCACTTGCTTTTTTTTATTTGTCCAATTTTCATTCATTCTTCAGGCTTCAGAGGAGCCTTTCTTAAATTCTACAGCCTCAGTCCTCTAGAGTTCAATACTTCTCAACTATGTCACTTGTCACAATTATAATTGAAATAACCATTTATGTAATCACTTGGATAGTGTTCACATCCATGGTTTCCACCATTCTGTGTAATGCCTGGGCATAGAGAGTCTGGCCCACTGCTGGGGCCCAGTCTTAGTAGACACTCAATATATGTGAGTTGAATGAATTAATAAAAATTAAACTAAAATAAGGATAGGTCAGCATGATGGCCAATTTGGTGTTTAAATATGTCATTAGCATCCAAAGAATTCCACTAGTGTTTACAAGAAACGAAATCAACCTTGTGGTTGTAAGAATGATGGTTTTAGTTATCATTTATTGTTACGGACTATGTATCAGGCTCTGTGCTAAGCACTGATGTGTATTTTCTTATTTCAACTTCACAACAACTTTGTGAGTTAGTAATAGTAACTGAGATGGAGATCTGTGGCTACTTTCAGGGCCTTTCTTCTAGACCCCTGTGCAGCTAGGTGGGGCAGGGTGAGTAGCTCTGGTCAATGAAACATGAACACAAGGGATGTGTTTCACTTCTGGGTGGAGACACTCGAGTCGCTGCCATTCTGTCTCTATGGTCTCTCTTTTCTCTCTGCACTGAATTTGGGGACAGTGTGTGGAAGATGGGAGCCACAAGGTAGAAGGAGACTGGGTCTCTGGAAGCCTGCATGGATAAACGTCTCCCAACCCTGACTAATTTGTATCTGACTAGGTGTGAGTAAACAGATCATCTTTTACTTTCATAAGGATGTCACCAGGATTTCAAGTTTTATCTTTCAAAATATTTAGCATTGGAGAAGCTGGGATGGCTCAGTGGGTTAAGCACTCACTTTGCAGCCCCGGGGACCGAGGATTGAACTGGGGGAATGCCCCAGTTCATTTCTCACTGGGGCGAGACCCCAGCCCAGTTCCTGCCCTGTGCAGCCCCAAGCCCACCTGTGGAATGAAACTATGTGAAAAACCAGATGATGTGCAACTATGGAGACTGTTCTGGGCCCTCCCCCTTCTCTCTGTCTCTGTCTCTGTATCTCTCTCTCTGTCAAAAACAATAAATAAATCTTAAAAAATATATACTTAGCATTACTTACCCTAACTAAAAGAGGTATAGTTATTATCCTCTGTGTAGAGGAGGAAAATGAGGCTTAGAGAGGTTAAGTAACCTTCTCAAATGATACACGATAAATAATTACCATTAGCAATGACTCATAGTTCGTCAGGGGGAGGGGGCTTATATATCTGTTTGGAAAGGGGTAGCCTAGGAACCTGAAGCTCAGCTTGTGTAGCACCTCATATATAACAGAGAAAACCTCAGTTGTCCAAATCAAACAATGAGAGCATGACTAAGGAAGATTATGGAAGTCTCTAGCAGTTCCGCCACATGTCAGCTTGTAGCATTGCCATCGGTTTCATGTATTAGTATTCATACATGCTATTTTGTATCTTCTACACCCACCAAAGGTATTCATGTTCAAGTGCATGACCAATAATATTGATTCTTTACCATGTCTTAATGTTTTCACACACTGTCTAATCATTGGGGGCGACCATATAAGAATCTAGCCCAGTAAAGTTTGTTTTCTTCCTTTTACAGATAGGGAGAGTAGGGTTTGGAGAAAGAAAGCAGAGCTTGTCTACAGCCACTCACTCAGAAGTGACAGACCTGAGATTTGAACATGGGTTGGCTAAACACACGATCAGAGATGTTTTCATTATGACAGAGAGGCAGGGGCCTGGGGGAGATCTCATGGAGTAGATGGGGGTTGATATTTGCAGCGGTGGTCCTCAAACATCACCGTGCATAAGAATCAACTGGGAACTGGGCCCAAATCCAGAGAGTCTGATTCAATAGGTCTTAAAATGATAACCAGTAATCCATGCTTTTTAGCAGCTTCCCAGATTAATAGACTGCAGGTGAACCTCAATGTTAGACCCCACCAGCCATCAGGCAGGCCTTCCAATCTGGCGTTTAGTGAGGCTCAACTCTGAAATCCTTTATTGCTATTCCCAGCACTGAGGGAGGAAATGACACATCGCCTTCTGGAAGGAGGCGGAGGCCTGGAGCTTCCAGTCTTGAGCATTCTGCATTTGGCTTCCGTTCCCTGTGTCGATTAGGCTTTTCAGACCAATTGCCATTATATATTGCTGAGATTTATAGTCCTTGGTATTTGAGGTTATAGGACTTCCGTTCTCAGGAAGAAGCTCCATGCCATCACTTCTAATCAGCTCAGCAAAATGTCTGATTTCCCCTCTGTAAGAGGGCAGGCTGTTCCATTAGAGTATTAATAGCCAGGCAGAGTGGCCTCAATTGCAGTGCTTGGGGAAACATAAAAATTGGCTCTGGGGAAGTCCAAATTTTTAAAGAACTGCCCTCCTTCTTATCAAAATCAACTCAATGATTCAACAAAAATGACCAGGGAAAAAGATACCGTATCTCTGACTTCCAGTAGGTAAAAGGTACTATCTGTAAAGTCACTCTCCAAAATGTGGGCAAAATTATCTTCCCTGGGCTTACTATGACAGAGAGAATTCCTGTCAATTTCAAGACACAAATAGTGTGCAGCACAGTTTATGAACATCAACTTATTTAAGTTACTGAATATTGAATGAATGAATGAACATGCAGATGAGTACAAGACAGCTCCGTTCATTCATCTGTCCATCCATTCATCCATCCACACACCCACCAACCACTTATTCAATTATAAATATTATTTCCCAGTCATTATATTAAAATCATGAGAAATTTAGATACAAAACTAAATATTCTGGCCACAGAATTTACGATCTGCTTAAGAAAGGTGCATAATGCTTCACCGTTGCCTACAGAATTAAGAATTTCTAAGACATCCTGTCATGTGCTCCTAGCCTACACTTTCAGCCTCATTTTTTAGTGTTTTCTCACACATAAACTAGTCTACATATCTTTGCACATCCTTCTACCTCACACTAAAATGGCCATCTTTCCTTATGCGTATTTGTGTTTGTCCAAGTTCCATGCTTTCTTCCAGAGCTGTTGAAAACCTCCCTGTTTCATGAAGTCTGTCCTGACCCTTCCATTAGGTAAAATAACACCCTCCTTTGAAAGGCCAAAATAGTTCTTAACAGTAATGGCTGTAATTAGTCTTTTCTCTCTCTCTCTCAATTTTTTATTAATGGTCATCACATAAATTTTGAGCTTCTGTGATTAAAAAAACAACAACAACACACACCTCAATTATCTTTGTAACCCTTGTAATTCCTGGCCAATATTAATAGCTCCAAAGTTGCAGTGAATTGAGAGGAGGCAGCCTTCATGAGGGTAGGATTAGCCCCGAAGTCCTGCTGTCAAATTTCTATCCTAACTCTGTTGGCAACAGCCCACTAATTACAACAGTATTGATGGTAACGACATATTGACTACTTACTGGTACTAAGTACTGGTCTAATTGTTTTTGCACTTTTGATTTCTCATGTCCTTACTGTCCCCTTGCTGAGATAATTACAGTCACCTTCACTTTAGAGACAAGTATCTGCTGCTTCACATGATGATGCATGGATTGTCTGAGGTCCAAGCATGCGTGTCCCGGGGCTTGTGCTTTTGACCATTAGGAGATATGCCCACCTCCCACTGGCTGGATTTCACAGACTGCAAGCAACACCTGGAACGGCATTCTTTCTTTTGAGAGAGAGTTCCTGAGATAATGCAGGTAAGGAAGAGGAAACTCACTCTAGCTTTCCTGAGGGGGAAATACACACTCTACAACGCCCTGGGGACAATGTGGACAACTAACTTAATGCTCTACATAGTTCTCGATCTGGGTAAATGCCACCTATGTCTGCAAAAAAATGCTCTGGGATCTGTGTTTCATAAAGAATACACTGCCCTCCTAGAAAGGGAATCCCCTCAGCATAATTGTTAGTTAATTTTGATTTTCTAAGGACTTTAACAAGGCAACAGCTGGTCTGGCTGAGATGTAAAATTGTATGCATGGCTCCTCCACTCACCAAAGTATATGAACTCTGAGTCAATGAATATAGGGTATCTAGCACAGCAATCCTGTGTATGTACCATGCTACTTTACCTAACCTTAACGTCCCCATTTATCAGAATCTTCGGAGTAGAAAAGAAGACATAGTTACATTCCATGTAGCTTCCAATGTGACAAAGCTTATCAGAAAACATAGTCTCCTTTGCCATTTTCCTCAGCACAATACTGTTGGTTTTCTCTAGGGTCGTCTTACCTGTTTGTTAGTTAGTGTTGGCTCCCTACCATGATCCATGGATTCTCCCATAAAGACCTGTGATAAAGCATGCTCTCTAGCCCTGCACTGTGGTGTAAGCACAAAGTTGTCCCCATGGGGGACAGATCTCCACTTACTCCTCTGGCACAACATGCTCCCAATCCTATGTGGCAGCTGATCACTTTCTTGCAAAGAGGGGAGATTGTTAATTCCCTTCCTTGGGGAAGTCCCACCAGCAGGCTGCTTTGGTCTTTAAGTGAAATAGAGCTTATTTAGACAACTCTTTCCATTCTACCCAACCTTTTACTCCCAAGTACTCCGGTTATCCCAAGCTCCTTCTTTTTATGTGCATTCTTTCTCAGCAAATCCAGGGTCCAATCCTTCCTTATAATCTAATTTTCAGTTCTCTTTTCTGCTCATCCATTTTACACACAGTGTTATTATAATGAATTTGTGTATGTCTGTACTGATGTTTGGGAAGCTACTCTTTCTAAGTAGGCTTCTCAGTCCCTAGTTTACAAGATTATGCAGATGGATTTGGGATAAGCAGTGTGGCTTCCTCTAGCAGACCTTAGATTTAGCAGCACTGTTGCTGTATTTACAAAGCACTTTCACACTCAACATTTCATCAGATGTCCATAGACGCCCTATATAAAGCATGGCACGCTTATTATTCCCATTTTAAAGATTAATAAAATCTGGCCAACAAACACTAACTGAGTAGTGAAGTTATGCTAAGGTCAGTACTAGAAATTGAAGATATAGATATGATTATATCACAGATGGCCCCTTACGAATTCACAGACTAATAAAAAGGGCATGATTAATATCACTTCCTCGATTCCACCCTTTTTTCCTTCCTCCTTTTCTCCCTATCCTCCCTTTTTCTTCCTTCCTTTCTATTTTTCTTATCTCCCTTCCTTCCTTCCTTTTTCTCTTTTCTTCATGCCCTCTCTCTCTTCTCCCATCTCTCTTTGCTTTCTCTCTCTCCTTCCCTCCCCCACCCCCTCATTCTTTTTTCCAAGAGGAATTTTTGGAATACCCCCATTCACCATGCTCTTATTAGATAAAAGGAAACAGGAAGGAAACTAAGACTTACTGAATGTTAAGATTATACATAGGTAGGCATTTCATATGTGCTCTAATTTTTCACCTTCTAAGAACTGGTAAGTAGACATTATCATCACCATGTTTTCCTTTCTTTATACAAATTAGGCATGGCCAAACAACTTGCTTAAGATCATACACTCAAGGGGGTAGATCCAGGATTGCCATTGAAATCTGCCTCTAAAGCTCAGGATCTACCACCTCACAGTAGCAGACCAAGGATGTAATCACAATTCAATGCAGCAGGAACAATAAGATGATTGAAGTGAATATAAGATTCTGTAGGAACATCTGCTACGTGAGACAAGGAAGCTAGAGGCCAGAGATAATTTACGGAGAAGGAACTCAGGCCCAAAAAAGATAAGAACTTGCCCAAGAATATGGAGAGAGAGAGAGAGAGAGAGAGAGAGAGAGAGAGAGAGAAACAAGGCTAGTGTTTAGATCTTCGAAAGTTAAGTCAACCCATGTGGCACATTCCTGAGCTGTTTACTCTCCACCATTTGTAATTTATATTCTAAATGTTCAGGACTCTTTTGTTGTTATAGACCCAAGTGACACTAGTAACCCCTACCTGGAAAACACAGTGGATCCTGGGAATAAGAGTCAAATCTCAGCTTTTTATATCTTTTGTATTAAATGTTCATTTGGGTGAATGTGTGTTTATGGGGAGATATGTTTCCTCAGAAAACGAAAATATGCTCTGAATTAGTGGGAGAAAGCTTGTTGCCATTTGGCTTAGAACCTATTAATGAAAAGAAGGAGGAAAGACCGAGAGGGGGAAAGTATGGTCTGCTTTCTGTCCAGTTGTGGCTCTGAAATGCTAAGAAGGGTTTGCTTGGGTGGGATCAGCTAGAAGAATTGGAAAATGGAGGGGCAGCCTCTGTTCCTCCACAATCCCTGCTCTGCACATATGCCCAACACTGCTCACACCTGCATAGCCTCTTCCCATGTTACAAGGAGGAACTGCCAGGCTGGTTGCTCCCTGCGTTAAGGCAGGTTTCTCCCTGCGTTAAGGCAGGGTTCCTCTCTCTAAAATTCTCCTCCATATACTATAGAACCTGGCAGGCTCAAAGAAAAAAAAAAGCCATATCCTCACCGATGAATAAAAATCTGGGCCATTTTTATTCTTTTTTGCAGACGAGTATCACTTAGAGAAAGACAGGAAGGGCTGAGCTTTGCCTTCTGCCTTGAGCCCGTCTATGAGGAATCCACCAGTTCTTCCCATGGAGCATGGCTAGAGTTGAGAAGTTAGGACAAGCCCACATAGAAACCTCACCTAGGACACTTCTTCTGGAATAGAAGGAAACCTTATTTCACTAATAGTTTTATTTCTGCCTCCATGGTGACACTGTTGGCCAGGAAGTGAGTCTCTTCTTTTATCAAACTGGAAGATGCCAAGTCTGAAGTTATCCTCGAATGATCAAAGCCATGTAAGAGAAGTCATAAAATCCAGGCTCTGCACCTGGGTGGCATGTGTCTAGTCACTCTATCACTATCTGTCACACTATCGCTCTCTGATGTTAGAAAAGGGTTACATTAGGTCAGATCAGAAATGGTATATGTTTGACCAGTGTGATGCCACCAGTACCTTTCACTGCCCAGGGCAGACATCACCAATCTGTTGTGACCCTCTTTCATGATTTGCAATAGTATAGCTTCAGGGTTCCCAATACATTCTACTAGAGAACAGCTCACTACTAAACCTATTGTTCATCTCCAAAAGAAATCATCTTTTATAGCTGTTCTTGATTTTTATTTTTTAATTCTATTGCCAGAGAAGAACATTTCTCTTCATCTAGTTACATATTTTTCTTTGGAAGACATGTCCCAACCCCACCCAATGAATGAAAACCTACTTCAGCTGTATCTTCCTCAGGCATGGATGAATTTAGCCATGATGAACTTTCAGCAACTTTATAAAATTTGGAATTAGTGTAGATAAGAAACCAAATGTTTGGATACTGAGCTGAAAACCATTTGAAGTGTTGCGTGTGATCCATGTGAATCCAAACATTCAGCTGGCAACCTCACAACAGCCTCTCAAAGCACACTTTCTTCTGGTATTTCAGATCCAGCCACACAAACAAGCAAAGAACAAGCATCCAGCCTGATGTAGACTTTTTCAGCCTCATTGGTCACTCTCAATTTTGTCACTAACAGGGATCAAGATTCCGGAGGTGAATTTTTTCCAGACATCCCTCATATATATACACATACATACTTTCTCAGTATAATGTCACTTTAAATGGGCTTCCTTTTCATGGCCCCATATGGAGTCAGACTACAGTGGCCTAGAGATGAAGAGGCCAGGTGTACAGACAATGCAGGAGACTTGGGGTGGATGGGGAGTCAGGAAATACAAATTTTAGTCCACATTCTAGCTCTATCTTGTTATGCTATTCTGCACCTCCCTCTTCTTCAGATGTGTAGCCCCGGGATGCTGACCCCCCAATCCAGTTCCTCTGCTTTATGATTCCATGAATCTTTTTCTTGGCTTCTGAAAAGTGAATACATAATTCTGGGATTCCCTAGAGTTACTCTTGTTTACATTTCTGTATCTTGAGCTGTTTAGAATTTGAGGAGAGAGAGGAATGCTCCAAATATCACTCTTGTTTTCCTTTTAATATTCCAAGAAATCATCTTTTCATTGTGTGTTCAGTGCCTCTCAGTTGTATAAACAAGAACTGTTTTGAATTTTTAATTTCATCATTATAATACATATTCTGGTTGTTTTGTTGATAAACTTAATACAAGCTTAAGGTTTTCTTAACTCACACTTTCCCATCGAAGTCTCACTCTTCAGAATATCCTCTTTCTACTTTTTTATATGTAAATTATTTATATCCTTTAAAGCTCCATGTTCTATCATCTGTATAAACTCATCCAAGATCAAATTCTTACCATGTTACACACTTGATTATGAACAATTGTGTTGACTTTATTGTTATTTTATCATTTTATCATTTGTCCATTCATGCATGTATTTCCCATTTTCCAATAGAATTTGAGGAGGCACAAATATAATTTTAAAAGAACTCCCCTCTTAAATTTCAACCACCGCAATAGGCACACTTATGTTATGTATTTTTTCACACATAATATTCATAAACACATCTAGATGATATTACTTTTTGGTTTTTGTGTTGGAATAACTAGGAATAATGGCAATTAAGGTATAAATCTAACAGAGAGAGCTGACTCTGCGTGTGCATGTGACTTCAAAATGCACGCTTCTTTTATTACCGCACACTTCATTCTCTCTGTCCCAAATCCTTTAACCAGTAGGTAGAAAAGTCACACATTAAAAGCTGGGAAAGAGGCAGGGGAATTGAGAAAATAAAAATGTATTTAAAAAAAATCTTAGTTGAGTAAAGTTATAGTAATTAAGTGCCCAAATTAGCTTTGAGTTTCTTGAAAGTCCAAGCAAAGAGAAATGTTATGGGTGTCTATCTCTTGGCATTTTACTTCTGAGATTAACTTTTCACAAAAGACACTGAGCAATACAGTGGAGGGTGTTCTCAGTAGCACTGTGATCAAGTTTCTAAAAGATGTTCTGCAAACATCTGTTTGTTTGTTTGCTTTGTTTTGTTTTCATAATAGCAGCAGCCTGGTTGAACACTGAGGGAATCATGCTAAACCATAATTCCCAAAAGACAATTCATTAAGAGGCCCAAAGTGTATGGTTTAAGGATGTGACTTTCTCCTGGTCTGGCTTAAGATAGGTATAAAATGTGCAGAATTTTTTTAAAGATTTATTTTCCTGTTTGAGAGGAAAAAGAGAGAGAGAGAGAGAGAGAGAGAGAGAGAGAGAGAGAGAGAGAGAGAGGAGGAAGGGCCCAGTGCAGTCTCCATAGTTGTATATCATTAGTTGTGACATGGTTTTATTTCAAATAGGTAGTTGTAAGGCCACATAGGGTGGAAACCAAACCAGGGGCCTCTTGCATGGGAGGCGAGACACTGAGCCATCTCATTGGTTACCAGCCACACTGCAGTTCAGCATATGGGATTTACATGGACCGGGGCTGGGAACTGAACTCCAGACCTTGAGATTGCAAGGCAAGCACTCAAACTGCTGAGCTATCTTGGTATCCCAAAAATGTACAGAATTTTAAGGTGTGAATAGTCAGCATACTCTAAGCCTACTATTTCCTTGAAATGCAAAGATTTTTCTTCTTTTTCTTTTGCACACACACAAAAATGAAGCATATATATATATATATATATATATATATATATATATATATATAAGTATGGGAAAATTGTTGTTTTATAATTATATAATAATGTAGTGTTTTGCAAAAGTTTGATTATAAGACTCAATGAACTATATTTTTAAGTAGGAGAAAGTCATAGGAGAAGTTGGTGTACAAATTCATGCTTTGGGCATTCTTTGGGGGTAGAAAGTGGTCAAATATCTATCTCTGAAGAGGTAATATTTGAGATAACTAATGAAAAATTAAGAGAAACCAAGAGTAGTAGGTTCAAAGTACAAAGATAACTCAGAAGATGAGGTGATCTAGTCTCTGAGAATGGGTCACAATAGAGGTGACATTTAAAATAAATATTAAAGAGTGAGTTTTTCCATTGGCAACTGCATATTCAGGTCACTGTAAGTTGCTTCGTATGATCTGAGCCTGCCCTTGTAGGAAAGAGGCCAAAAATCAGGCTAGACAATCAACAGAGTCATATGATGAAAGACCTTATATGAAATGCCAAGGAGTTTCAGTTTTGCTGTGGGTAGGGTGGGGTTTGTATTTGAGCAAGACACTTGTGACTGATTGTGGAGAGTAGCTGGCAGGAATGGAAAGCTGGAACCAAGGAAAATAGTGATGCTGCTGCTGCGTGGATATGGGCAAGAGGTGATGAAACTGGAACTGAGGAGCTGGTGAGAGTGAGATGGAGTGAGGGGGTAGAACTGAGAGATATTTAGGCAAGAAAATCAATTGAATTTAGTCACTTGTTGGCTGGGGGAAGGGAATCAGAGATGGAGGGATTCAAGATGACTCTGCAAATGGTCAGAACCACAGCAGGAAGAAACACATCTGCCCTGGGGTCAGCATCTCCCAGTAATTTGCACAGTGCCTGACTCATGATTGGACCCTGATGACTCATTGTTTAATGAATAAACATTTCTGTGTTGGATGACTGGGAGAACAACAATGTTGCAGCCAGGATTCAACTAATGATGTAGAATTGAGGATACTAGCTGATAAAGCTTCTCTAGGACTAGAACAGATTTATCTAGTATTTATAATGGTGGAACATTTACTGAGCTATGACAATGTGCTGGGCACTTGGTTACATACTGTACATTATGGTATTGCAATTAACAGTCATGAGGTCTCTATGAGAAATGAACGATTATTGTAATGGTCATTTTAGGGATGAAAACATCTAAGCTCTGAAAGGTTAAGAAAATCATCCACAGGCACAAAACTAGCAAGTGGCAGAGTCAGACTTTGGACTCAGGTCACTTGTGATTCAAAACAAATACTCTTAATCATGACACTTGGGGACAGAACAACTTGCTCAAGGTCACTTAGTAAGCAAGGGTATCATAAGGACCAGAGCTATCTCTTTCTCTTACAATGCATTTCTTGACTCAGAAAGCTAAGTAAATACTGGTGGTATTCTGCTATAGGACTTAGGTTATGAATATGTGCAGCCATTATGGAGGAAATGCAAAACTATACTATTCACTGGGCAGATACCAGTAAATCCTTTTTCTGTTACATTTTCAGCCAATGAGCTGTCTACTCCCCTGACTTTTACCACAAAAGATGGCAATGTGTTAAAAGAAGAAAGAGGAGACAATGGGTTGGGTTTCCTTAGTGAGTGACAGAATAAAAGAAACAATTTTACTCTTACTGTAATTTACTGCAACCAAAGGATGTGGGAACTGCAAACTATATTAGTAAATAAGAGTTTTCACAAAAAACTGAAAATTCCACGCTTCTAGTCAATTGATACAATATTTAGAAGGAATGTTGGGGTTCATGTTCTCTCATATTTATATATGAATGCCCACAGCCCAGTTTCTGTATCAATGGAGGAGAATGATGAGAAGCATAGCCTTATAAGCCATAAGAAGTCTTCCTAAATGCCTATGTCATTGACAAGGAGAAGAGAGGTGCCTCGATAGAAGAACATCAAGCACCAATGACAGTCCAGAGGTGATATTATACAGAGTCAAATTTTACCTACAACTGTCCTTCTAGCCTCTTAAATATTTCGTGTATGTAATGCTTCGTGAGGAATCTCGTCATTTGCTGGACAGTTCTAGCTTGCAAAGCCAAATTCCTTCATTGACCAGGGTCTGTTAAACCATGACTTTAGTCCATTCCTAAGTGAATCCCCTTCCTTCACAAAAATGATTTCTCACATATTGGAGGACAGTTCTTATAGGCCATGATGTCTGTTCTCTAAAAGGCTTCAGACTGAAAAGCCGAAGTCAGCAATATAACAAGAATAAAGATAAAATAGCTGTCATTTATGGAGTACATTAGACCTTGTTCTACATATGCTCAATAAAATAGCCTGCCAGGTAACTTACTTAATCCTAACTACAACTCAGAAAGGGAAATAATGATCATCTCCATATTATAAATGAGGGTATTGAGTCTCTGTGTGGTATGAAAAAAAAATGTCCCCAATGATTCAATGAGTAAATGGTGGTTCCAGAATTTGAATTCAAATAGGTCTGATTCCAGAGATCAAGATTTTTCTCATATACCAAACTGTCTTTTGAGTTTTACCTACTTTGTCTTTTTACATCTTCCCTTTCCTATACACATAGAAAAGAAAGCTCTGCTGTAGGGAAAAATCTGCTTAATCTTCAGAGAGTTTTATATAACACTTATTTTGAGTAATTTCCTTGGGAAAGTTATAATCAAATGAAATATCTAATGTGCTTTTGTCCTACTCAATGGCACTTTTTAAGAACATTATTTTGTGGTGATGTTAAGCAAATAAATATGGAAATAACTGGGGCAAGTCAAGTCAAAACTATCTCCTTAAAGGAAAGAAAGGAAAGAAAGGAAAGAAAGGAAAGAAAGAAAGAAAGAAAGAAAGAAAGAAAGAAAAGAAAAGAAAAGAAAAGAAAGAGAAAATAAAGAAAATAACTATCCTCTTTAGTTTTCTGCTAGTGAGAATAGAGGTAAGATATGTTTTGTTGTTGTTGTTGTTTCTGAATGAAGGCCAATTTGACAATAGGCATCAAAAGCTTTAATAGTCTTTATACACTGTGATAGGACAACTCATTTTTTTACCTATAGATTCACCTATATTCTATTGAGCATCTACTAATAGAGGTAATTTTTCTAGCTTTGGGAGGCACAGTGATGAAGAATTCATGAAGCTTAAGTTCTAGTGTGGAGAGCCATATTCTAGGGTGATGGACCAAGGTAAGGATGACCAAGGTCATGGAGTAGTGGGAGCTGGATAAGGGTAGTAGAGTAAGGGGACATGGAATAGAATAGCAGACGTGGAATTGGTGAGCAGTTCTGGGATTTGGGATAGATTAGAAGTTGGAGCTAGCATAACTTGCCACATGATCTACTTTGGAGATCTGTGGCACTGATTTCACTTCTAGAAATTTATTCTAAGGGAATAATCATAGATCTGCTGAAAGATACCTATAAGAATGTTCATGATTTAAAATGGCAAAATCTTAGAAATAACATGTACTGTATTTCTGAAAATTTTGACCTGGTTCAATAAATTATGGGAAGTCCCAGGATGATCAAATAAAAAATGAGCAGATATCTCACCTGGATAGTGATATTTTTTAGTCATTATCCCTCCCTCCCTCCCTCCCTCCCTTCCTTCCTTCCTTCCTTTCTTCCTTCCCTCCCTCCCTCCCTCCCTCCCTCTTCCTTTCTTTCTTGCCTGAATTTTTAAATCTGTTTAAAATGACAGGTATATTTTGTAAAAAAAAAAAAAATCAAAGCTATATTTAAAAGTAAACCTGTCCTTATTTGACTGCACTTCTGAACAGCAGGGTCTACTGACATTCCATTTAAAATGTATCTCAAGAACTCAATTCAGCTGGCCATCCTGTGAGGACTTCACAAAAACTAGTGACAGGTTTACTATGTAGGAATATGAGGCCAAACTGAGGCTGACACTAGGCTTCATACATGTCTGGAGAACTGGCTGGGTGCATGTTTCTTTGTAGGTGTAGTTTGCACTGGTCGAGGGGGTGGGGGCAGAGGCTGTAGAGAGAGAGGAAAGGGCAATGGTGAGAACAACTGGATGCCTATGAGTGTCTGGCATGGTCTAGGGGTCGAAGGAGCTATTTATTCAAAGGTTTTGTGTACCACAAAAGTACAAAATGTCATCTTTGGTGCCCTAGAGAAAAGCATGCACAGAATGGGGGCAAAATCACCTCCTCCTAACTTGGGTAAAACAGAGTCAAACCTGAGCATTTTGAAGATGACTGAGAATGCAGAGTATCTAGAAGAACCAGTCTGGGAACACTCTCATACAGTAATAGCCTGAAAGGTGCTAAGCATCCCTCTCCAAGTGGATTCATCATCAACGTTAAAGAGGGGGCACAGGAAAAGTAGAGGAAGGACATGGTGACACCATAAAGTACCTGGAGTAAATGGGCTTGTTTGTGAACCTATGTATGGCACCTCCTGCAGCCCTCAGAGAGTTAACAAGTGAAGATTTGGAGTTGGGATTCTCTGTTACGTGGAAGAAAAATAGGTTAACATCTGTTGTGATCCTGTCTATATGCAAAGGGCAGTGTGATGTGGAGGAATTGAGGTTAAAGCAGAATAAAGAGTCTAAGCACTGAAACCCTAGAGATGGAGAGGGCACTGCAGGTTTTCTAGTGCTTTCGTTCAATTCCACAGCCACCCAGAGAGATGGTTTCAGTCCCTGAATAGCTCCTTTGATGGAACCTACTGACTCCTTTTTGGTACATCAAAGTGATCTCATTTCTCTCCTCTCTCAGTAATGTTGTTTGGAAACATGACAGCATGGCTGAGAAGATGAGTATGAGTGGAGGCTAAAGTTCCATCTGTGTTCTACTCGCCAAGCTGTGTGCCGGGGCTTGGTGAAATGTTTTGTTGTTGTTTTGCTTTTTAATCTGCCAAGAGAGAGCAAGCTGAACAATTAATTCACTTAAAGGATGCATTTTGTTTTTCCTTTTTCTTTTTCTTGTTTAAATAATTCACTCAAAGCCACCATGTGTGCTCAAGAACAGTGATGCACATGGGCCAGGGTCTATGACACTCTTCACCTTTGTCTTTTGGGGCACATGGCATGTTGCCAAACAGTTTCAGCTCTGATAATCTTAGAAAAGGTCTCAAGTCTACAACAGAGTCATCTTTATAATTTTATAGAAACTATCCTTGAAGCCATCCCTGCCAGCACTAAGTCCTTGACTCTAGCATCTAACTCCTCAACACATTATAAGACATCACCCAACATAATGCTTTACTCCTTAAAAAAAAAAAAAAAAAGCCCTCTCCCATCCTTCCATGAGGAGATAGTCCTGGTTCCAATATTCATTTCCAGGCTCATTTCTTTCCACAAATCCCTATGAAATCCCATGAGCAGCCTTATTCTGCATCTCTTTGGCAGACGTGCATCCAAACAGATCTACATGCCTGCAGAGAATTTTTTGCTTGCTTCTCTACAGTGGTTCTCCAGTTATTGTTTGTGTGTATGTGTGTGTTTTGTATGAGTGTGCATGCATTTGTTTTCTTCCTTCAACTTGACTATAAAATCTTTGATGGTAAGGACACACACACAGAAATCCTACAATGTGTGCTGATTGATCTAAATCTTTTGTTATTCAGTGTCCCTACCTCCTCTCTTCCTCTCTCTTTCCTGGTCACCTGGCTAAATAGGCTCTTGATATATACTTACTGAATGAAATAATGAACCAGTACCAACTAAATGTGAGGTGTTACTGTAATAATTGGCTGGATCAGACAGACACTTGAATATCACATGGAATTCTGTGGCAGCATCAGAATGCCACTGGGCATATGGAGATCTGGCAGAGAGCAAACTGTGGTTGGATTTGGGCAAAAGAAGGTGAGGGTGAGAGTGGGAAGTTCTGAGCAGGAGTCATTATGTCTGGGATGAAATGGATGGTCTGAGCAGGAAAGAAAGCAGCTGAACAGCACACTGGCCCTTAGTATTAAAAAATCAGGTGTGCAAACCAACACAGCAGTAACAATAATCAGGTGATAAGATCGAAAGTAGACTCGCCCATGGTTTGATGTTAACTTCATTATTTTCTGAAGTTGCTAAATCTTCATTTTGATGATGGAAACTGAAATACACTTTGGAAAAGAAATCACAAAGTACATTAAATTCTAATTAACGATATGCATACTGAAGTCGTTGTGTGAAGTATGATGTTGACTGCAACTCATTTTGAAATGCATGACAAGTAAGGTGGATTGACAGAGGGACAGAGGTCTAGCAATGACTAGGTCAGTGATAAGGCCAGCATTGTAAAATGTTCATTGTAGAACATAGATTTGAGATGTTCAATCTTTTCGCTTCCCTGGTCCACACTGGAAGGAGAAAAATTGAGAATTGCCTTGGGCCACATATAAAATATACTAACATGAACAATAGCTGATGAGCTAAAAATAAAATCACAGAAAAATTCTCATAATGTTTTAAGAACGTTTACAAATTTGTACTGGGCCACATTCAAAGCCATCCTAGTCACACGTGTCCTGAGGGCCACAGGTTGGATGAGCTTGATCTAGATGGTAGGTATATATAGAGAGAGATGTCGACTGTAAAAAGTATTTTAACTTTTCTGTATCTTTGAAAACTTTCACAATAAAATGTTGGGGGTCGGGGGAATGCACTGTGAAGAAATTGCTTCAGTTCCTTTAAAAGTGATTATGTTGCATCATCCAATCTGCAGAGCAAAATGAAGTTCATTAGGTAGAATTTTCCAGAGTGGTAATACTCTATCTCCATATTTATATAAGGTTTCCTAGTATACAAAATACAAAGTGGGATGACTGAGGGTCAGAATGCAGTCAGCCTAGCTAGTTTCTGATGGCTCACTATAGACAAGTCACTTAACTTCTCTATCACGTGGTTTCTTCATTTGTAAAATGTATATAATTTTTCCTAGACATGTTGTAAAGATTAAATAAAGCAGTCAATTTAAAATGCTTAGAAAGTGCTTGGAAACTACTAAGTTCTATATTAATGCTAGTTATTATAATAATTATTATTACCAGATCTTCCTATTTGCTCTATGGAATAGGAATAATTACTCTGCTTTACAGCTTAAGAAACTGAGGTTTACTAAGATGTCTCTTGCCCAAGACCATGTAGATAAGTGAGAGCTAACACTGGAACTAAACTCAAGTTTTCTTTTCCACTTTCAAAATATGCTTCTCCCAGTCTCCCAACTTTCATTCAGATGTTCAGCCAAGGTGGAAGGAACGCAGAGGGCCGAGTGAGTGTTTGGCACGTGGTAGGCACTTAAAATGTAGGTGAATGATAAATGTTCATTTACAGCACTTACTATGTCTGTTACCCTGCTAAGCACCATACATTATCTCAAAGTATCCTCCTAAAAGCTCTAAGAATTTAGTTTTACTACCATTACTTTCCAGATGACAGCAGAGGCTTTAGAAAGTGTATACTGCCCAAGATCCCACGGCTAGCAAGTGTGAGCCATAGATCCATCTGGTTCCAAAGCCCATGCACTTTAAACAGCACTGCAACACTTCCATGAATGAAGGAAAGGCTGCTTCAAAGCTTAGCCAAATGGTAGAAATTAGGAGACATGAGCCATTTTACCCTTAATCCACAGAGCTCCCCTTGGATCCTTCTCATCATAGATGCATTGTATTGCTAGCAAATGTGAATGTTTTGATGAATTAGGCAAACACTCAAATTGCCTCTACATTGCAACATCTTCTCTTCAAAGGCCAGGGAATGTAGACTGTACGTTCTTTGTCCAGCTTGTCTGAATGCGTCAGCGCTGTCTGGGAGGCACAGAGGTGGATGCTTTCCTAGCAGGGGTGAGGCCCCTCCTGCATGTCCAGCTCCTGTATTTGTAACATCGCCATGTGTTGTACCACTGGGCCAAGGAATGAAGGGGCCCACAGTCCCAGCCACCTCAGATTACGCAAGCCAAGAAAAATGTGCAAATCGCATGAGAAAAGCAGGCAGTCCCCAAACATCTTTATTTGTTCACATCTGTGCCCTGACGCTTTGACTGCAGTCTTGTACTTAGAAATTTCAAGATAAGTATCAGCAGCTGGACACTGGGTAAATCCGAGGAACAGACTCTGTGTAAATACTGACGTTTCGAAAGCACGGACTTATGTCCAACAGCTTGGAGCACAGACACAGTGGGAAGGGAGGAGGAGTGGTGGTTCTGGCTTTGGCAAAGTCAACGTCCCGAGAAACTCGTGGACATGTCTGGACATGTCCGAACTTGTCTGAGAAAGCCAAGCAGCGATTTTAGAATCTGCCAGATCCAGATATAAGCAGCTTGCTTGTGGGGAACCAAAAAGAAAACAGTCAGAGAAAGTGAAAGATTAGGAGAAAGAAAAGATTACAGGGCCGAAATGTGTGAACAGAGTGGAGGCTGCAGGGTGAGCAATCACAGTGATGATTGTAAACTAAGCTGCCACCTATGAGCAGCTGACATTGACAAGATCCCAGGTTAGGTTATTTACATCCGATTCACATCATTAACTCCATCAATAATCCTGAATTTGAACTGCATCTGCTCCATTTTATAAATGGATGTTTAAAAAGAAAACAGAGATAGAGAGGTAAAACAACTATCTCAAGGTCGGGCACTGGCAAATAAAAGGAAAGAAGGTTGCCACACATTCCTGTCAGATCCAGAGATCGCAATGTGTCACCTAGAGATGCTCCCAGGACCAGTGAACATGGATTTAAACAAAAGGAACCCCAGAACCTCATTTCTCCACAATTAGAACAAATAATCACCATTATACACATTTTACAATTTTCAAAGAGATTGTATAATCCAGGGATTCCCAACCCCGTGCCCATGGGCGCTATGGCACCTGCGGCCCGATTTGGGTGCACCCGCCCTTATTTGACTGCATCAGAAGTTTTTCATAAACACTAAGTAAAACTATAATTTATTTTTATACATTTGTTAGAATTTTAAAATATGGTTTGAGTATCTGCACAGGTTTATTATATTCGTTGGTATGTTTGCGATATCGTATGTATAAATTTTCCCCTAGCTTTCGCCTTTGTACACGTCGCGTCTTGTGTAGCCGCTGCGCTCTTTAAACTCTCCTCCCCCCAACCGGGAGACGCGGAGTTGCCGTTTTGATTGCGGTTGCTGGACTGATCGGGTCATGACGGTTAGCTAGGGTCACAGTGTTTTGATATATTCCATTTTAAATGAACTAAAAGCGAGGTAGGTAATCTATTATTATGGTGGCAATTTGATACGATATTGTAGTTCTATAACTATTTTTATTTTTATTTTTTTAGTCCTAAAATGAGTGGACCAAATAAGAGAAAACGAACCTATAATTTTAACACAGACTGGGAGGAATCATATTGTTTCATTCATTTAAAAGGTAAATGCGTTTG
>PVKE010015445.1:0-33457 GCA_004027555.1 Craseonycteris thonglongyai
AATTCCATTCGTAATTTTTTGAGGAATCTCCATACAGCCTTCCATAGTGGTTGTACCAGTTTACATTCCCACCAGCAGTGTATGAGGGTTCCTTTTTGTCCACAGTGGAGAGGATCCTTTGCCAAGCTACCAGCAGGCTTGTTAGCAGCCTCAGGTGTGTTAGCCAGACATTAGTTCTTTGCCACATAGACCTCACCACAGGGCAGCTCCCAGTGTAACTTCTCTCTGAGCAAGAGAACAAGTAAGAGAGGGCAAGATAGAAGTCACGGTCCTTTTGTAGCCTCATCTCAGAAGGAACATCCATTACTTTTGTCATTTTCTGTTTGTTAGAAGTGAGTCACTAGGTCCAGCCCACACTCCAAAGGAAGGGACTGTGGGCGGCATGAGCATCAGGAGGCAGGGTCATTGGGACCAGCTCAGACACTGCCTCCCACAACTGTGGACTAAGGGGAGATGAATTTGGGGACAATTAGCTGTGTCTAGCACTATTTGTCTAAGAGAAAGTCAGTAACTTATACTGATGAGAGGGATGGCTTCCAGACACCAAAAAAAAAGGACAGTGAGTAAGCATTCTGGTATCATTGGGAGAGGCATTTGTGCATGGAAAAGACTGATTACTTCATGTTTTCAATTAATCTTCAGTGTATTAAAGCTACCAATTAAAAACACTCTCTTAAGCTGCAAAGTTCTACTTCCACATATTATTCTATTTATAAATCTAGTAAATTTGAACAGTCACTTTCAGGGAGGGTTTTGATTAATGTTCAACCAACTGCAGGTTCAATAGCTTCATATCCCATCCAGAATCTTAGTTAATTAAATTCCCTTTAATGTTCTGCTTTCACAAATTTAAACTGATTTTCTTCAGAAACTCAACAGAAACTTCTAAGGAGCGAAATATTCCCAGGTACTTAACTCTTATAATAAATTACAAGAGCATCATGATATTTAAACATTCCAGGACCAGTTGGTCATTTAGAAAAATTCTCTTTTACATTTGCATGAAAAATTACAAGTCTAAAATGATGAATGACTCAATTATGCACTTTATATCAGAAGACTTACATTTACAGGACAAATTTGTCACATTTTGCCCTATGCTAAATTCTCTTAAACATTACAAATACTTTAAATACCAATATTCCAGGGGTCTTAAACATAACACAAATATTCTGTGTTTTTGCCCTCTATTTAATAGCAAGCCTTCCTGGGACGCTGGGATAGTTCAGCACTTGAGTGCTTGCCTTGCATTTGCGAGGTCTGGGGATCAATCCCCAGCCCTGGCCCATGCAAACTCCATATGCTGACCAGTGGCACAACTGGTAACCACAGGGACTTCTTGGCAGCAAAGGTTCACACCTTCCATGCAGGAGACCCCCTGGTTTGGTCCCTGCCAGGCATGGCTCCACATCCACCTGTGTGGAATGAAACCCTAGCACAACTAGTGATGTAAAACTACGGAGATTGCTCTGGGCCCTCCCCCTTTCTCTCTCTCTCTTTCACCTTTTCTCAAACAATAAATCTTAAAAAATAAAAAAATAAAAAAAAAGCGCAAGTCTTCCTCACAACCAGGCATTAAAAAACACTCTTAAGGGAAATTTTACTAGTGAGGTAAGATTAATTCTTGGCTAGACATTTGGGACTGGAAGGTAGCTTTCTAGTTAAGAAAGAAAACAAAAAACCACTGAGCTCTTTTTAAATAGTTACCATGGCAAATGGGCTTCACGGACGACAAAGTTTTGGTTGTCTGGCCTGCATCCCAGGTCGGGGGAACCATTACCTCACATGTGTACCATTTCACAGCCAGTGAAACCAGAGGAAGTCTGTGAGGCAGCCCAACTGGCGTCAGCTGGTCTGTCTACTGCCCCGCTCTATTCTGCATTCTTTCCTGCCCACAACCCCTGGAGATACCGGTAGTTAAATGATGGCTAGTGTGTTGATGATACTGCATTCTTCCTCTGCCTGGCTCTGCTCCTGTCAGGCTGAAGTCAGGGTTGTGACCCAAAGAGGAACAGGAGGCTCTGGGATAAATCAGCCCTCATAATTGTGTCAATGGAATGTGGGAAGGGTGCATTGCATTCGGAATTGACCAGCCAGGAGAGGCTGGGGGTGGGGGCTGCTGGGCTCACCTTCTTAGAAACCCCAGAGGCCCTGGGGCCTGGAGGAGGGAATGTGAGAGGCCCATGTGGAAGAGATCAGGTAACAGGCTCTGAGGCCTGGCAGAGGGGACAGCAGGAGGCTGGCCAAGTGACTTCAAAGCTTCAAAGCCCAGTCTTGCCTCCTCCACCCACATACAGAGAGGAACTCAGGCAGTTCAGTAAGCCCACAGTCAGCCTTATTGTATGAAGCACCTACTATGCAGGCTGGGTATTCTTCCTGGATCCTGCTGTCACAAGCTAGGCAGGTCACAACCAAGGTGAGAGGTGACCCTGCCTGCTACCAGAGCTGGGGTCTGCAGAAGTGGGGTGGGTTCTGCATAGATTTTGAAGGAAAGAAACAGGATTTGCTGTGGTGCGAGCGGGAAGAGGAGTCCAGGAGGAGACCAGTGTCTTGGATCTGAGCAGCTAGTGAAACAAAGGGGCCTTCGCCTGAAGGAGTGCGGAACAGGTTCAGGGCTATGTGATAGTAGCTCCTTTTGGGCATATGCTGGGAACTCCAAGGCACAATATCTTCCTAAATATTGTATGGGATGGCGGGAGAGCTCAGCAAGTTGAACACTTGCCTTGCAACTGCGAGGTCCCAGGATCAAATCCCAGCCACGGCCCATGCAAACGCATATGCTGAACTTCGTCGCAACTGGTAACCGAGAAGGTTCCCATCTCCCATGTGGGAGGCCCTCCAGTTTCGTTCCTGCCCTGTGCAGCCCCACATCCACCTGTGTAGAATGAAAGCATGCCACAACTAATGATGTACAACTATGGAGACTGCTCTGGGCCCTCCCCCCTTATCTCTCTCTCACCTTCTCTCAAACAATAATATATATATTGAAAAAAAAAAAAAATGTTGCAGCCATAACCTGAGTAAGAAATGCCTTTCCCATAATGATACTGGAGAATGGGATCTTCCTCAGTGCTATGTTCAAGCTCTTGGTGTCCTGAACAAAAAATTGAACGAGACAAAAGAAAACTTTATTACAAGTAAAAGCAGTAGAAGTACACTTCCAAGAGGTAGAAGCAGGCCTTCAGCTAGAGGAGGTGGCTCAAATAGGTGGATCACAAGGGGATGAGCAGTTTTTATTGTCTTTCCCTTTTATACCCTTTTCATTGTGGGGTCTTTTGATTGACAGTCCTGATTGACAGGGGCTTTTTACATCACTTCTTTAACTGTGCATGTTCTTTCCCAGAATTCAGTCTGTTATAGTGATATTAATGAACTTAATGTATGATATTATATAATGATGGAATAAGGAGCTTGCGGTAAAATGGTCACTATCCCTCTTACTGTGCAGGTGTTGGCGACTAGTTTAAACCAGTGGGTATTTTTGTGTTCTACAACTTCCTTGTGTTGGCTGTTTTTCTCTACTATTTCCTCCTATGGTTGCTTAATCTGGGGTGGGATCTCCTGGAAATAGGGTGGTAACTATCCTGGTAATGGGGGGCCCTATGGGAAGGAGGGGTCCTGAGATCCCCCTATTCGAGATGCCTATCTTGCTTCCCTCTTGAGAGACATGATCCCCTTACATCTCTATGGAAAGTTGAGGGGCTGAAGGTCTCTTCTTTTGTATCTACTTTCTGCTGAGTGTGGTCTTGTCCCTGCCTATTGGGGAGTCATGGAGCTCTCACCCTAACTAGGTTAAAAGGGAGGGAGGGGGTCTCAGGATCCATTCACAAGGTTTTTTTCAGCTCTTCAAATGAGGTGGATTAGAATTCTTGCTGGGTTATGAGCCATGTCCCAGTGGTCCCTAGACCAGGAGACATAGATTTGATTAATGCAATTAAAAGTATTAGTTTATAAAGCA
This sequence comes from Craseonycteris thonglongyai, assembly GCA_004027555.1. Classification (NCBI taxonomy): domain Eukaryota; kingdom Metazoa; phylum Chordata; class Mammalia; order Chiroptera; family Craseonycteridae; genus Craseonycteris; species Craseonycteris thonglongyai. The sequence continues at coordinate 3,959 of PVKE010015445.1, forward strand.
GACCCCAGAACCCCATGAAGTCAGTCAAGAGTCCAGCCCTGTTCCCACATTTGCTCTGGGATCCCTAGGGCAGGGGTCCCCAACTCCCAGGGCCAGGAACCAGTACTGATCTGTGATCTGCTAGGAACCAGGCTACACAGCAAGAGGTGAGCCACAGGCCAGCCAGGAAAGCTCCATCTGTACTTATAGCCGCTCCCCATCACTGGCATGACTACCTGAGCTCCACCTCCTGTCAGGTCAGCGGCAGCAATAGATTCTCTACTGTGAACTGCGCATATGGATCTAGGTTGTGGGCTCCTCATGAGCATCTAATGCCTGATGATCTGAGGTAGATCTGAGGCGGTGATGCTAGCTCTGGGGAGCGGCTGCAAATACATATTAACATGAGCAGAGAGATTTGATGACACAAAGACCATAATAAATCAATTGCTTGCAGACTCATCAAAACCCTACCAGTGAGTGGCAAGTGACAATTAAGCTGCATCTGGTGGTAGGCTTTCTAGTGGCAAGTGAGTTGTATAATTATTTCATTATACATTACAATGTAGCAATAATAATAATAATAATAATAATAGAAATAAAGTGAACAATAAATGTAATGCATGGGAATCATCCTGAAACCATCTCCCATCCTACCCCAATCCATGGTCTGTGGAAAAATTGCCTTCTACAAAACTAGTCCCTGGTGCGAAAAAGGTTGGAGACTACTGCCCAGGGATGGTCTAGAAAACAGAACATCACCATATTACATGAGGAAAAGGCTCAGAGAAAGAAACTAATTCAAGGTGCCTGAAAGGAGATATGATAGCTTCTTAGCACTGTGCCTCTATAATAATAACAATAATCCAATAAATCCTCTGGGCCAAGTCTTGTTCTAATCACATCTCACATTTAACACACAGCTTAATAGGCAGGTGCATACTGTTATATAGGTACATTCAGGAATGTTAAAAAACAAACTTAACTGAGCAGGTTTAAAGATCGAATTGACTTTTACAGTTCATGAATCAGGCAGCATCCTGAAATCTAGCAGATAGTAAGGAGCTCTGGGGAGCTGTACAAAATGAAAGACTTTTATAGGCAGAAGGAGGTGAGACAAGAAATTTTCTAGCAAGAAGTGGATTGTTTGTAGCAAGATCACTTTTCTTTGGTAACAGAGGGGTCTATCAAGCAGATTACCTCACTAGTGCTGACCAGGTCATCCCAGACTGATCGGGTGAAGATAGCATTCCTTGGCGGGGCTGAAACTACAGTTAGATTAGGTATTAAGTCTTGGCTTGGTGACACAGGCTTAGCACAAGTGACTCCATTTTGGGCCTGTTGTCTCTTTTCTAACAGTACACAGTGTAGGTACATTACAGGTAGATACTGTTATTGGCACCATTATGTAGAAGAAGAAGCTCTTAGAAATTAAGCGGCTTGCCTAGGACAGTGGTTCTCAACTGGGGGAGATTTTGTTCCCTGGGAGACATTTGGAAGTATCTGGAGACCTTCTTGGTTGTTATAACTGGGGTGGGGGGTGGAAGGGGTGTAGCTAGTGGAATCTACTGGGTAGAGACCAGGGATGCTGCTAAGCATTCTACAATCCCCAGGACAGCCCCTCCAGACCAAAATGTCAATAGTGCTGAGTGCCCTGGAGACACTCATGCGCATGACCCCAGAGGCGTGTATGAGGACATTCACAGCAGCAATGAGTAATAGTCCCCAAACTGGAGACAGTACCAAAGACCCTCAAAGGGTGGAACAGATGAACATATTGCAATATATTCACATAATGAACAAAATTAACAAATAATAACTATCTTTGTACAAATGAATGACTCTCACATCAATTTTGAATGAAAGAAGCAGGTCACAGAAGAATATATTGTATGTTGTATGTTTCCATTTATATGAAGTTCAAAAGCAAACAGAGCCATACATACAAGGGCTATCCAGAAAAAATCCATCCATAAATGCCTCAATGACTCTATTTTTCTTTTTTCTTTTCCTTCCTTCCTTCCTTTCTTAAAAAAAAACAACAATTTACTGTTTGAGCGAAGGTGAGAGAGAGAGAGAGAGAAGCGGAGAGGGCCCAGCACAGTCTCCATAGCTGTTTATCATTAGCCGTGACATGGTTTTATTCCACACAGGTGGATGTGGGACCGTGCAGGGAGGGAACCAAACCGAGGGCCTCTCGCATGGGAGGTGAGCACCTTCACTGTCATGCCATCCTGGTGGTTACCAGTTGCACCGCACTTCAGCATATGGTTTTGCACAGGCTGGAGCCAGGAATCAATCCCTGGACCTAGTGATTGCGAGGCAAGTGCTCAACCACTGAGCTATTCTGGTATCCCTCTATTTTTCATATTACATGACTGGATACTTTCTAGACAGCCCTTGTATCTATGAAATACATAGATACATGCATAGATAAAAACACCAGGGGGAAGCCGGGATGGCTCAGTGGGTTGAGTGCTCACTTTGCAGTGCCGGGGACCGAGGATCGAATCCCGGCCCCGGCCCGTGCGGAACCATGTGCTGAACTGGGAGCTCCCCCAGTTCAGTTCTCTCTCTGTCTCTGTATCTCTCTCTCTCTCTCAAAAGTAAAAATAAATAAAAATATATTAAAAAAAAAAAGAAAAGAAAGAAAAAGATAAAAACACCAAAATACCTCTTACAAAAATAGAATATTGGGGAAGCGAGGATGGCTTAGTGGGTTAAGCGCTCACTTTGCAGCCCTGGGGACCCCTCAAGGATTGAATTCCAACCCCAGCCTGTGCGGACCCACATGCTGAATTGGGCAGTGCCCCCAGTTCAGTTCTCACGGGGGTGAGACCCCGGCCCAGTCCCTGCCCTGTGCAGCCCCACGCCCACCTGTGGAATGAAACTATGTGGAAAAACCAATGATGTGCAACTATGGAGACTGTTCTGGGCCCTCCCCCTTCTCTCTGTCTCTGTATCTCTCTCTCTCTCTGTCAAAAACAATAAAAATAAAATCTTAAAAAAAAAAAAGAATATTGATGTTCTCTGAGTAGGATGAAATGAGGATGGGAAGGATCCGCAGCAAGCTTCTAAGGTACTAGTCTGTTCCAGAACTTACTTGGGGGATACCTAAGTATTTATTTTTGTTTAAAAATAATCATGCATGCATGCATACACCCAGTTTTTGACATGTAGGGTTTCCCAGGAAACAGGCTCTGAGTTGGAGATTTGCAGCACAAGCAGATGGTTTCTGGGGAGTCCTCTCTGGGGCAACATTGGTAATGCAGAGAGGAGGGAGGATGGGCACAGGGAGAAGGTGCTGCTATTACAACAAGGCACTCAGTGCATCCTGTAGGAAACAGGGATGGCTCTTCTGGGTTGTCCTGAATTGAGGCATGGAGCCAGGCTTATTTACCAGACACAGAATGTGGGCTGCCCCTCGGAAAAAGGCGTATGCTTAAGGGAGATGGTTCTCTTCAGTGGAGGGCATTGCCTGGAGGCTCAGCTGTAAGCTCTCAGATGTAAGCTCTCAGCTGCCACCACTCCTGGCAGCTGGTGGAAGGAATGCTTCATTCTGAAGAAGGGATCCAGGTGGCATATTACAGCATCCATTCCACTTTCCTACCTATGACAATTTCACAACAAAAATTTAAGAGAAAATCGACTAATGTAACACACCGTATTAACAAATTAAAGGCGAAAACACACGGGATGGAATTCAACACTCATAATAAAACTTTGTGATCAACTAGAGGTAAAAAGGGAAGCATCAACCTAATATAAGGAGCCAACCAGAAACCTGTAACAAACATACAAGTTAATTAGAAAAATTCCCTCTAAAGGACTAAAAAGAGGGGGATGCTGGGATAGCTCAGCAGTTGGGTACTTGCCTTGCTATTGCGAGGTCTGGGGTTCAGTTCCTGGCCCCAGCCTATACAAATCCCACATACTGAACTGCAGCTCAGCTGCTAACCACTGATAGCTTGGCAGTGAAAGTTCTTGCCTCCCATGGGAGAGGCCCCTGGTTCAGTTCCTGCCCCATGTGGCCCCACATCCATCTGTGTGGAATGAAAACATGTCACAACTAACAATGTACAACTACAGAGACTGCTCTGGGCCCTTCCCCCTTCTCTCTTTCACCTTCTCTCAAAAAAATAAATAAAAAGGGAAGCCGGGATGGCTGAGTGGATTAAGTGCTCACCTTGCAGCCCTGGGGTCTGAGATTCGAGTCCTGGCCCTGGCCTGTGCAGACCCATATGCTGAACCACAGTGTGCTTCCCATGTGGGAGACCCCCAATTCAGTTCTCACTGGAATGAGCTTCCCATGTGGGAGGCCCCCCAGCCCGGTTCCCGCCCTGCACACCAACACCCCCATCCTCACCCTCCTGTGTGGAATGAAACTATGTTGAAAACTGATGACATACAACTATGGAGACTGCTCTGGGCCCTCCCTCTTCTCTCTGTCTGCCTGTCTCTCTCTGTCAAAAACAATAAAATAAATCTTAAAATATAAAAAAAGGGGAAAGCCGGGACGGCTCAGCGGGTTGAGCACTCGCTTTGAGGCCCCGAGGACCGAGGATCGAATCCCGGCTCCGGCCCAGGCAGGACCCACATGCTGAACTGGGGAGTTCCCACAGTTCGGTTCTCTAGCTGTCTCTGTCTCTGTCTCCCTCTCTATCTGTCAAAAGTAAAATAGAAATAAATATGCACTGAAGATAAAATAATTACTCTCTATAAATATAAAAAGATATAAAAAAAATATATAAAAAAATAATAATTTTTTAAAATCTTAAAAAAGAAAAAGAATTGTCGAGTCACACGTAAAATACACTAACACTAACGATAGCTGATGAACTAAAAAGCAAGGTCACAAAAAATCTCATAATGTTTTAAGAAACTTTATGAATTTCTGTTGGGCCACATTTAAAGCTCTGGGCTGCAGGTTGGACCAGCTTGAACTAGACTCTGCTAAGGAATTCTTCTCTGCTTGTGGCCTATAGCCTTAAATAACTAGCCTCCAGACACTTGCCACCTAGCAGAGTTGGAAAAGCTAACACTTGGTGTTCCTGTCATTCAGACCCCTTATCAAAACCTTTCATGCAATGTGTCCATGAGACAGTGGAAGGCAACCCAGATACAAACATCTTTTGGAAGGAGTCAGCATCACATTCAAGCTATTGATTCTGATGACTTCAAGGTCGCAACCTTTCAATTGAGGGAGAGAGGGTTGGGCTGCTCAAAGGTCAGACAGATTGAAAAGGAGGTTCCATGTATTTCAGAACATAACTCAAAGAGATTTGGGGGTATGGCTACCTTCACGTAGAATTGAATGGGGAGCTGTGAAGAAAAGTCAACACAGCAGCCTGAGGCTTCTGTCCTTAGAGGGGCCTGCTTGCAAGGTTGGCTCTTGGCTGGCATCTGGAAAGTTGGCTTTTGGAAGTGTTCCCCCCATTGTCTAACTGAAGCTTGTCCAACCTGTGGCCCGCGGGCCACATGAGGCCCAGGATGGCTTTGAGTGCAGCCCAATACAAATTCATAAACTTTCTTAAAACATGATGAGAGTTTTTTTTGCAATTTTTTTTTTTAGCTCATCAGCTGTCATTAGTGTTAGTATATTTTATGTGTGACCCAAGACAATCATTCTTCTTCCAATGTGGCCCAGGGAAGCCAGAAAGTTGGACACCCTTTGTCTAATGGATAAAGGTGGTTCATTGTGCAAACAGTGTGGCTTTTGCTGAACATAGCATGTACTTCATTTCTAGCATGTACCAAAATTTCAGAAGGGAAGTCGCAGAAACCATATTGTTCACACAATCCAAGCATGGTGAATCACTCTTATCAGCACTTTATCATTTCCCAAACCCAAGATTCCAGGTGCCAGTCAAGGGCCAACCTTGTAGGCCAACCTTGTAAAGATGCTCTCCACAAAACACTATTGAGGAAATGAAGAGTAGCTTCACAGTGAAGGTTGGCAGACACCACCTTAAATTAAGTGATCAAGGCGAACATCATCAGTAACAGGATGAACAAAGTCACGTACCACTTGATGGCATGCAATGAGGACAAAAGTCACTTCCGTGATATTCTTGCCAAAGATGCATCATCTGAATCTATAAGGGAACGTCAGACAAAACAAATTGAGGGACATTCTGATACCATCAGGGAAAAGCCCCCGAAGTGGTCCCCACCCTGGGCCACGAAGGTTCTTGGCTTCATGTAGAAAAGAATTGAAATGTAAGATGATATAGAGTTTCAAGCAGGTATGTCCAACCTGTGGCCCAACACAAATTCTGAAAACATTATGAGACCTTTTTTATTTGGGGAGAGGGGGAAGACCATTTTTTCTTTTTGTTTCTCATAAGCTATCATTAGTGTGAGTGTATTTTACATGTGACCCAAGGCAATTCTTCTGATATACCCCAGGGAAGCCAAAAGTTTGGACACTGCTGGTTTAAAATGAAAGTAAGTTTATTTAGCAGAGAGCAAGAAAAGGCCACTTCACAGATGGAGTGGTGGTCTCTAAACGCTAGTGGAAGAGAGACTTCCCTCAGTCCATTAGGGAGGGTATGGTTTATATGTGTTTCTTGTTTCCATGACAAACTTTTTTTTTTTTTTAATTTTTATTTATTTATTTTATCTTTTGACAGACACAGAGAGAGACAGAGAGAGAACTGAACTGGGGGAACTCCCCAGTTCATCATGTGGTTCTGCCTGTGCTGGAGGCGGGATTTGATCCTCAGTCGTTGGGGCTTCAAAGCAAGCACTTAACCCGCTGAGCCATCCCGGCTTTCCCAAGGAAAACTTTTTGATGTGAGGAACTTCTCTGCAAGGTACAAGCATAGGGGCAGGCTTACTTTTACCTTTCGTAAGGTACAGCGTGTGGCTAATTTGTAAGAGGTTTATTACGGGAATGGCCCTTACAATGGAATCTCATTGCTCAATAGGTTACAGATGGTCTGTTCTGTGTGATGGATGAGTGTCTGTCTGAGTTCTGTGTCTTACAGAGAGTGCATAGGTAGCAGGCTTGGATTCCAACCTCCTTGTTCCTTTTTCTGTAAAAATAGTCCTCGTATCCCTTCCCTATATTAGTTCAGTTCAGTCCTTGTTTTCAGAGGGAATGCTAAGCAAGTCAAGTTCCAAACGGTGGTTTTTTCATGACATACGTGCATCAGCTTCAAGAACATTGGACAATACCTGGAGGCATTCGGGGCCAGGGCCACCTCCTGCCATCTCCTAGTGAGCTCTGTCGGGTGTGACCCCAGAGAAATAGACATCAGGGTAGGCTCATAGTTTGAATCCAAAGTTGTCCGGCAGCTTGGAAAGACAGCACTGAGCCCTCCGTTCTGCTCCTCTCCTCCCCGCCACTCCGGTTTTTGTTTTTGTTTTTTTTTAGTTGGAGAGAAGAGGAAAGCTTCCAGGAGTATTTCTGAAAGACAAAGATCATTACGTAATATCTCTCTCCTAACTCTGGCCAGTTTGTGTTTCCCCCCTTTTTTGTTACAAAATCAGTATGGCTCATTCAGTAATCATCACTCTACCATTTGGTCTCAAACATTTTTTAAATTGAGGTAAAATTCACCTAATATATCCTTCACCATTTTAGCCATTTAAAAACGTACAATTCAGGAGCTTTTAGTACATTCACGATGCTGTGCACTATCTAGTTCCAGAACATTTTCATCACTCCATAAAGCAACTCCGTACCTGTGAGTAGTCACTCTCCATTACCCACTCCTCATCTGGGGGCAGCCACTAATCCATATTCTGTTTCTATGGATTTGTGTATTCTGGGCATTTCATATCAATGGAATCATATGATATGTAGCTTTCTTTCACTGACATGATGTTTTCAAGGTTCGTCCATATTGTAGCATAGATCAACATCTCATTCCTCCCTCTCCATTTCCTTTTTCTGTCTAAATAATGCTCCATTGTATGCATATATTTCATTTAGTTTATCCATTTATTAGTTGATGGAGATTTGGGTTATTTTCATTTTTTTGGCTATTATGAATAACGCTGCTACACACATTTATGTAGAAGTTTTTTGTTTGACACCTGTGTTCAGTGCTTTCAGGTATATATGTAGAAGTGGAATTGCTGAATCATATGGTAACTCTATGTTTAACTTTTTCAGGAAATGCCAGATCACTTTCCAAAGCAGCTGTACCACTTTACATTCCCATCTGTAGTGTATGAGGGTTCCAATTTTTACACATCTCTACCAACATTTATTTTTCATGTTTTGTTTCTCGTGGGTAAGTGGTATCTCACTGTGGTTTTGATTTGCTTTCCCCTGATAACTAATGATGTTGAACATCTTTTCATGTACTTTGCTCATTTAAAATTGGGTTGTTTATTGTTTTGCTGTTGAGTTTGTAAGAGTTTTTTATACAGAGGGTGCCCAAACATGTATACACATTTTAAGAAAGGAAAAATTATAGTAATATTGTAATTCTCAGGGAAGCCGGGATGGCTCAGGGGGTTAAGCGCTCGCTTTGCAGCCCTGGAGTTCGAGGATCGAATCCTGGCCCCGGCCCAGGTGGACCTATATGCTGAACTGGGGTGTGCCCCCAGTTCAGTTCTAGCCGGGGCCTATGCAGGAGGCTCCCGGCCCAGTTCCTGCCCTGCACAGCCCTGCGCCCACCTGTGGAGTGAAACTATATGAAAAACTAATTCTGCCAACTATGGAGACTGCTCTGGGCCCTCCCCCCCCTCTCTGTCTCTCTCTGTCAAAAAACAATAAAAATAATAAAAAAAATTGTAATATTCAATATATACTGTTAACCAAAGATGAATGCAAGTCACATTTGACTTCTGCAATTATAAGAGGTGCTCAAAATGGTTACCGTCAGCATCCAGACACTTCAGATTATGGAGAACTGCTTGAGCATCGATGACCAAAGTGTCCACTTGTATCGCTGCACACGCCATTTTAATTTACCATGCTTCTCAAACTTACCACAAATGTGTGCAATTGTTAGGCATGTTGGAGGTTCTGTTACATACTCATTGTTGTACTTCTACAACATTCTCAAATTGCAAATTCCACTTCAAAATGGTCTTGTGCTCCTTGAACGATAACCAGGCTTCTGGCATTTAAAAAAAAGATTTTATTTTACTGTTTTCGACAGAGAAAAAGACAGAGACAGAGAGAAGGGGGAGGGCTCAGAGCAGCCTCCACAATTGCAAGTCATCAGTTTTCAACATGGTATAATTCCACACAGGTGGGCGAGGGCCACGCAGGGTGGGAACTGGGCTGGGGGCCTCTCACATGGGAGGCACGCTCCCTCGAGCCAGGGGCCAAACCATGGGATGAGAACCAAACTGGGGGCTTCCTGCATGGGAAGCACACTCAGTTCAGCATATGGGTCCGCACAGGCTGGGGCCGGGATTTGATCCTCGGTCCCAGGGGCTGCAAAGCGAGCACCTAACCCGCTGAGCCATCCTGGCTACCCCCTGCCATTTCTTTTGACTATCCTGCCTATTACATGGTGACGCTAGCATTCATTTGATTGATGCCATCTTTTGAGTGAACCTCATACTACACATTGTAACTGTAATTTAATTCAACTTCGAAAAGTAATACATAGATAACATCTCTTTAAATGTGTGTGCATTCCTCCCCCTCTCCCCCCGTATATTCTGGATGCTGAGCTCTTACCAGATATGATTTGCAAATATTCTTACCCATTCTGTAGGTTGTCTTTTCAGTATCTTGAGTGTGCCCTCTGATGCACAAATGTTTTTAACTTTGATGAAATCCAATTTATCTATTTTTGTTGTTGTTGTTGTTGTTGATTGCATATTTTATGTCATATATAAGAATCATTTGCTGAATCCAAGGTCATGAAGATTTATTCCTATGTTTTCTTCTAAAAAAATGTATAGTTTTGGCTCCTGCATTTAAGTATTTGATCTATTTTGTGTTAATTTTTTTTTATATCTTTTTTTATATTTATAGAGAGTAATTATTTTATCTTTAGTGCATATTTATTTCTATTTTACTCTTGACAGATAGAGAGAGAGACAAAGACAGAGACAGCTAGAGAACCGAACTGTGGGAACTCCCCAGTTCAGCATGTGGGTCCTGCCTGGGCTGGAGCCGGGATTCGATCCTCGGTCCTCGTGGCCTCAAAGCGAGTGCTCAACCCGCTGAGCCGTCCCGGCTTTCCCCTATTTTGTGTTAATTTTTGTAGATGGTGTGAAGTAAGGATCTGACTTTCTTCTTTTCCATGTGGTTATCCAGTTGTCCTATGCCATTTGTTGCCAAAACTATTCCTTCCCCATTGAGTGGTATTGACACTCTTATTTAAAGGCAAACGACTGTAGATGTTTGAGCTTATTTTTGTACTCTTAATTCTACTCCATTAATCTATATGCTTGTCCTTATGCCAGTCCCACACTATTTTGATTACTGTAGCTTTGTAGTATTTATTTTTATCTAATTTTTAAGTTTTATTTATTTTATTTTATTAAGTTTTTTGACACAGAGAGAGAGAGAGAGAGAGAGAGAGATACAGAGACAGAGAGAGAACTGAACTGGGGGCACTCCCCAGTTCAGCATATGGTTCTGCAACGGCCGGGGCCGGGATTCGATCCTTGTCCCTGGCGCTGCAAAGTGAGCGCTTAACCCACTGAGCCATCCCAGCTTCCCCAAGACTAATTAATTGAAACTAGGATAATTTTATTATCTCATCATGATAGTTAATTTTTTTTTTTTTGACAGAGAGAGAGAGAGAGATACAGAGACAGAGGGAGAACTGAACTGGGGGAGCTCCCAGTTCAGCATATGGTTTCGCACGGGCCGGGGCCGGGATTCGATCCCTGGTCCCCAGCGCTGCAAAGTGAGCGCCTAACCCACTAAGCCATCCCGGCTTCCCTATCCCCTAATTTTTAAAAGAGATTTATTTTATTGTTTGACAAAGAAAGAGATAGAGACAAAGAAGGGGGAGGGCCCAGAGCAATCTCCATAGTTGTACATTATTAGTTGTGAGATGGGTTCACTCCACAGATGGATGTGGGGCCACGCAGGACGGGAACTGGACCTGTGAACCAGGGTCTCCCCAGATGGGAAGAATGCCCCAGTTCAGCACATACCAGTAGTTCCCCACAGGCCAGGGTCAGAACTTGATTTTCAGACTCCATGGCTGCAAGACAAGTACTTAACCCACTGAGCCATCCCAGCATCCCTGTAAAGTTTTTTAATCTGAAAATGTGAGTTCTCCAATTTTGTTCTTTTCCAAGATTGTCCTGGCAATATGAGACCCCTTGTAATTCCATATAAATTTTAAGATAAGCTTGTTCATTTCTTCAAAAATAAGATAGAAATATTGCCATATTAACAATACTAAGTCTTCTGATCAATAAACATGGAATATCTTTCCATTTATTTTGGTCTTCTTTCATTTCTTTCAGCAAAGTTTTGCAGTTTTCAGTGTACAGATCTTTCACCTCTTTGGTTAAATTCATTCCTAAGTTTTTATTTATTTTGAAACTACAAGAGACTCTCAGTTAACCAGCACACATAGGGATTGGTAGATGCCGGATAAATGTACCTGGCACTCTTAAGCAACCAGCAAATCAAAAATCTTTGATTTTTGTGCCGGTTGCTTGAGTTTCAGTTAACTGAGAGTCTACTGTATTGTAAATGGATTTGTTTTCTTTCTTTTTTTTAAGATTTATGTTATTGTTTTTGACAAAGACAGAGAGAGACAGAGAGAAGGGGAGGGCCCAGAGCAGTCTCTATCATTATACGACATGGTTTTGTTCCACACAGGTGGGCAGGGGCTGCACAGGGCAGGAACTGGGCTGGGGGCCTCCCAAATGGGAGGCCCACCCCTATGAACCAGGGACCAAACCAGGGGGTAAGAACTGAACTGGGGGGTCTCCCACATGGGAAGCACACGCCAGTACAGCATGTAGATCCGCATGGGCCAGGCACACTTAACCCTCTGAGCCATCCCAACTTCCCCTGGATTTGTTTTCTTAATTTCATTTTCAGATTGTCATTGCTACTGTATGGAAATTCAAATGATTTTCATATGCTGATCTTATGCCCTGTGACTTGCCTGCATTTATTAGCTCTAATAATTTTTCTTTCTTTTTTCTTTTTCTTCCTTCCTTTCTTTCTTTCTTTTTTTCTTTAGCTCTAATAACTTTTGTGTATGTGTATGGATACTTTAGAATTCCAAATTACTTTAAATTCTTATTCAAACTCTTCATTCAGAAGAGCTAGATGCAATAAAAGACAAAAGCATTTTCAAAGAAAACCATTTTTATAGAACTAGAAAGACACATTATATCCAGGAATTGGTCAGGATGAAATCCTGAATTTTCACCAGTTTTCAGAATCAGTTTGTACAACCCCCACCTGGTTTTGTTCTGACCATGTATCCCGTGAGCAGCTGGGAAAGGTCCACCCCTTTCTGAGGACAGCTGCATTTAAGATTTATTTTTATTGTTTTTGACAGAGAGAGAGAGAGAGAGACAGACAGACAGAGACAGAGAGAGGGGGGAGGGCCCAGAACAGTCTCCATAGTTGCACATCATTGGTTTTTCCACAGAGTTTTACTTCATAGGTGGGTGGGGCTGCACAGGGCAGGAACTGGGCCAGGGTCTCATTCCAGTGAGAACCGAACTGGGGCACTCCCCAGTTCAGCATATGTGTCCACACGGGCCGGAGCTGGGATTTGATCCTCCGTCCCCGGGGCTGCAAAGTGAGTGCTTAACCCACTGAGCCATCCCAGCTTCCCCAACAGCTGCATTTAGTAATCAAGCTGCTTTCTAAGGTGCGGGCACCAGGAGAAAGGCGAGGGGCCAGGAGTCAGGCCATCAGACCACTGCTGCAAAACTTCAAGTAATGGGGAAGGCGGAACACAAGTCAACAGCAGCCAGATACCCCCTGCCCCAGGGGCCCAGAATCCAATCTGTTAGGAGTGCCCACAATGGTCACAGTCCCTGTGATGTGCCTTCCCCTAACTTGCAGCTTTTGGCAGGAATCCCAAGTTGGAAGCACATCAGAAGTTAGTATCTGCATCAGAAACAGAGAACTGAGCAGTGGCTTGATTTTAGACAGTTCCATCAAAGAAGCAGCATTTTCCTGTGGGCATTTTTATGGAACCCAGATGGTCCAGCCAGCACCCGCGATGTTTTCACAGTGTAGGGAGCATCCTAAATCTGCTGAGGTCCCAGAATTGAAGTCCTGCTCAAGGAGCATATGCTTGCTTTCAATTGAGCACAGTGCATGCTGAGACTGAAACAGCTCATAGCACAGATAGTATCAGGTTTCAGCTTAGAGTCGGGTCCAGGCAATTAGGATCTGTGAAGTGAGGAATTCAAAAAAGCCAGCGGCTTTTCAGCAGCACCAAGCCCAGGCTCCGCAGGGCCATAAGCCCTGTTCCAAATCCAAACGATAAGAAAAGCTTTCCTAAGCCCTTTTTACCTTCACAGTCTTACAGCCCACATTGACTCACTTCAAAATACATGCTTCCTATAGAGAATGAGAAAACACAGGCTGGAAGAAAGTATTTGCAAAAGACACATCTGATAAAGGACTTTTCACCAAAATATATTAAGAAAGCTTAAAACTCAACAAGAAAATGAACAATCTGATTTAAAAATGGACAAAAGACCTGGATACCTCACCAAAGAAGATACACAGATGTCAAGTACACATATACGATGTTTAACAGCATATGCCATTAGGAGAATGCAAATTAAACCAATGAGGGGGGAGCCCGGATGGCTCAGCGGGTTAAGCGCTCGCTTTGAAGCCCCGAGGACCAAGGATCGAATCCCAGTCCCAGCCCATGTGGACCCACATGCTGAACTGGGGTGTGCCCCCAGTTCAGTTCTTGCCGGGGCCTATGCGGGAGGCTCCCAGCCCAGTTCCTGCCCTGAGCAGCCCTGCACCCACCTGTGGAGTGAAACTATATGGAAAACCAATGTCAACTATGGAGACTGCTCTGGGCCCTCCCCCTTCTCTCTGTCTCTCTCTGTCTCTGTTTCTCTCTGTCAAAAATCGATAAAATAAATCTTTAAAAAAACAAACAAACAAAAAAACCAATGAGATACCCACTGCATACCTACTAGAATGGCCCAAATCCAGAACATTGACACCACCAGATGCTGGTGAGGATGTGGAGCAACAGGAACTCTCATTTATTGCTGGGGGGAATGCCAAATGGTAGTCACTTTGAAAGACAGTTTGGCAGTTTCTTACAAAATTAAACATATTCTTACCACACAATCTAGCAATTATTCTTCTTGGTATTTACCCAAACGAGCTGAAAACTTCTGTTTATACAAAAATCTGCACATGGATGTTAATAGCGGCTTTATTCATAACTGCCAAAACTTGGAAGCAATGAAGTGTCCTTTAGCAAGTGAATGGAAAAAAAAAAAGCAAGTGAATGGTTACATAAACTGTGGTCTATCCAGACAATGAAATATTATTCAGTGCTAAGAAGAAATGAGCTATCAAGCTATGAAAAGACATGGAAGAACCTTAAATACATTTCCTAAGTGAAAGAAGCCAATCTGAAAAGGCTACATAGTATGATTCCAATGGCATAACTATTCTGGAAAAGGCAAAACTATGGAGACAGTGAAAGATCAGTGGTTGCCAGGGGTTGGGAGGAGGAGGGTGAACAGGAAGCATACATGAAGTTTTTAGGGTAGTGAAACTACTCTGTATGATACTATAATGGTGGGATACATGTCGTTATACATTTGTCCAAACCCACAGAATGTATGACACCAAGTGAACCCTGATGTAAACTATGAATTTTGGGGCATAAGGATGCGCTGATGTAGATTTGTGGATTGTAATAAATGTCCCTCTCCGATGAGGGATGTTGATAGTGGGAGAGGCTGTACCTGTGTATGGGGAGGGGTCGCACTGGATCTGTACTTGCTGCTCACTTTTGCCTCTCAGGGTCAGGCATTTAATTTTTTTTTTTTATTAATTGTTAAATTTATTGGGGTGACATTGGTTGGTAAAAACGATAGGTCCCAGGTGTACAATTCTATATTTCATCGTCTCTGTGTTGCATTATGTGCTCACCACCCAGAGTCAGTTCTCTTTCAATCACCACGTATTTGATGCCCACTCGGTCTTCCCCTAGGCGTTTGATTTTAACAAAGCCTCATTAGCAAATTAAAAATTATCTCAAACTCCAAAAGTGTATTTGCCTGTAGATTAGAGATTGCTTCTCTTTTCACGCTGTCTCCTTTCCCCCCAGAGTTTCCAATAGGCCAAAATTCTAGCAAAAATCAAGTAGCCTTGTACTTGTTCTGTTTCCAGTACTCCAAGTTTAAAAGTTTAAATTCCAATCCTTCCATTGGTGGCCAAGACAAGGGAGTGTGACATACCAATTGTTTCTGCAGCTTTCCCTGAACCAGGTGGTGTCTAATGCATTACTAGTGTACTTGTGATTGTTTTGTATTCTTTCATTCTTTACAAGGTCAGTTAAGACACAACCACAAGAGGAGACAGAGCCAAGGTTCAGGAAAACAAAGCTGATCTTACTCACAGGTCCTAAAGACAGGTGCGCTACACAGGGGCACATGGGAAAACCAGAAGGCAGCGGGCAGGACCAACGGAAGGTTTAGGGCCCAGCCTTGGGTTTCCTTGGGCAAGGCACGGTAGAGTGAACAGTTTAGGACTGGCCAGTCTGAATAATTTCGAGGGGGTCTAGACTGCAGGTGGGGGGCCTTAGTTGCCTAGCACTTGACCCGTGGATGATGTAGGCAGCGGAAGAATGCTTTCTGAGGTGCAGAGACCAGATAAAGGGGGTCTGGCTCTGGACCAGTTTGTTTGCATATCGAAAGCACACTTCCGCTGGTTCTAAGAATTGTCTAGCCCTGGGAGAGGCAGTTTCCTCAGGCAGAAGGGACTTTTAAGTGGTCAAAACACCCTAATATACAGAAAACAAACACATATACACATTTACAAATAGAACTCCCACCTTGGTCATTGAGTTTTTTATTACACATAGGATGAAATGGCCATGAAATACAAAGCCATTTTTCAAATTCCCCTTTGTGTTTGAAACATAATTGAGAGAGCACGTTGTATTATCAATCTCCCTGTTTTTTTTCCTCGTTGCACATTTACTCAGATCCCTAGAAGTGAATTCGGCATTTTGCAGGGTTAACACAGCAGCCCAGAGATCCCAGCTAGACTAGGTGAGGCTGTGCTACCAGAGGCTGAAGAGCTACAAGGTTTTTAACTCTGACTTATCTAAAGCTTTGCTCCAGCCCTGTCAATGGATTTAATCTCTTTTCCTCCCACAGGGAGGAGAGACCACATTTTTAATCTTTTAGGTTCACCTAAAGCCCATCCTTGGGAAATTTGGCCTCTTTCTCCTCCCACCTATAGTAGGGGGTACTACAAACAAATGTTTACTGTCTTTAATTCTCTTCAAACTCACTTGTGGGGATGTTTGGGCTGAAGGTATCACCAGGCTGTGATGATTTCAGTTCAGCCAGCAGCGGCCAAAGGTCAGCCAGGGGATCTGGGGAGCCAGCTCCCCAGGGGTTGAACTTCCGGTTTTAATTTCAGAGGTAACTTTTAGCTAAAAGAGAGTAGCTCAGCTCCTGTTTCCTACTTTGGGTAACTTCAGGACCACCAGGGAACCAGGGTTTCATCATCCCTGTCCTTCTCCCTTCCCCCCACATACTACTGTAGCCATATTTTAGTCACATTCCTGCTAGCAGTCCCACCTTGGCCACCACTGTGTGTGTGATCTCCTGGGACTCAGCATGAAGGAGTACTCATTCCTGAAGGCTACTACATGGTGCAGGAAGGATGCGCAGTTGAACCACAAGGGACAGACACAGATGGAGGCTGGAAGAATCCATGTGCAGGTGCCTTGTGTCCGGTCCCTTCCCTGAGGGACCCTATAGGGCACTCTTCCCCCAGCAACAAAAAACGTGGCAACATGTGTGTGACACCCAGGGAAATTCATTAAACTCAGCGCCCTAAGGGTTTCACTGGGGGTTGGTCACAGAGGCCTCCTCTGCCTGGCACATCCCAATATTCCGGACTCCCAGAGGGAAAGCAGGTGTGAAGAACTTAGGTTGTTTGTTGTTTGCAGTCTAAGCAGGACAGCCCTGCTTATCACTAAGGAAAAGGTGGGGAAGGCTTCCACACCTGAAATTCCCAGATGCCAGCCAACGGCCAACCTCACAAACTTGCCTTTCTAAGGAGAGGCCAGCTATGTTAACCCTTTATTTGCATAGGCAGTTACTGAATCTATGTGACTGGCCATCCTGATTTTGATGGTTATAGTGTAGTAGTTTTGTAGGAAAGTGTTCTTGCATGTAGGAAATACTAAAGAATTTTGCAATGTTAATGGCAAATCAAGTTGAAAATGTTTCAGGGAAAAAGCTCCTTGTGCCATACCTACAATTTCTCTGTAAGTTTGAGACTGTTTCAAAATAAAAATATATTGAAATAATATGAAAGAGGGGAGAACCAATGGGGGTGTGGACTGAGGACTGGCCCTAAGTTGGTAACTTGCTGAGTAATAGAAGGAGCAAAAAAATGTATACACTTTAAGAAAGAAAGAAACTGTATTAAATTGTAATACTCGGGGATGCCACGATAGCTCAGTGGCTGAGTGTTTGCCTCACAATCTCAAGGCCTGGGGTTCGATTCCCAGCCCCTGCTCTTGCAACCCCATACGCTGAACTGCAGTGCAACTGGCAACCACCAGGATGGTTCGGTGGCAAAGGTTCTCACCTCCCATGCGGGAGGCCCCACACCCACCTGTGTGGAATGAAACTATGTCACAACTAATGATGTACAACTATGGAGATTGCTCTGGGCCCTCCCTCCTTCTCTCTCTCTTACCTTCTCTCAAGCAATAAATTAAATAATAATAAAAAAAAAATCTGAGGCACTTTTGGCAAAATAATAAATTTATTACATGTGATTGGTAGATATTGTTGATATGTTATTCTCTCAAGGTTTGAAAAAATTGCAAAATAAAATTAACTTTATACACTGCACAATTATAGGGGTCCTAGTGGGTCAGAGCTGGGCTCTGGGGACCACATTGTCTTTCAGAGAAGTCAGTGGGCAGAACCACACATTTTTTTGATGTAGTTGGTTTTCAGTTAGGAGACCTGATACCAGTCTTGCAGCGTCAGGAGGTTCAGTTCACCACCCAAGTTGCTGGAGTTTTCCAAACCACAGAATGAGATTCTGGTTCAGTGATGAGGAGAGGACTTCCCTCAAGGGACCAATAACCCCCTGAAGCAGCAATAGAAGGTCAGAGGGGCCTGGGGCTGCAGGGGGATGAGGAGCCCTCTGCAGGACCAGCGTACCCTGTGCTCACCCCTGTGTCTCCCCTGAGTAGTACAGGGGCTGCCCTAGAGCAGCAGCAGTAGGTAGATCTGATGGAAGGACTTTCCTAGGATACCAGAGAGGTACAGCCCTGGGTGAATGAAAAGTAATGGCCAATGGTCCCAGCTCCTGGAAGACAGTTGGGTTGTTATGCAAGGACAGCCCTTGACTAGGACAGACGGACATGCATGATGACACTGGCTGGTGGTTACATGGCCTCCATAAGATCTAGACCACAACTTATGTGAGTGTTTGAAAGACACAGAGAGGATGCCTGTCTTCATGTTGGAGAACGCATGGTTGACCTGTAGGTAAAGGAAGAAATCCCGGTTGTGCCGTGGCCTTGACCTCAACAGCTGAGGTTGGGGCCTTCTGGCTGGTGGCATTTTCCATACATGGTTGCAACAACACCTCCAGTTCTACAAGTTGTTCCAGCATCATGGCACTTATCAAGTGCTGGAGTCTAATTTCCGTCTTCTTAAATCCCAGTGGGTTGGCTTATAACTAAGAATACGGCAGGAGGAATGCTGAGTGACATGCACCAAGTGATTTCCAAGGCAAGGTCAGAAAAGACAAGTCAGATTCTGCTGGTTTCTCTTGAACCCTCATGCTGGAACCCTGAGCCACCAGTAAGCAGTCTCACTACCCTGAGCAATAAATAAAAGGACTGCTGTTGAGATTAAGCCACAAAGTTTTGGGGTCATTTGTTAGGCAGCAATAGATAACCATCACTGGCCCCAGGCTTCATCAGAGACTCACCTGAGGGTAGTCTATGCTGAATGGGATCAGATCTTTCAGAGAATTCATCCACGACCATCTTGTTAACATCCAGAAGTTGGACAGTGATTTGAAGTATACAGTTACCGCTATCTTGGGTTTCCCACCCGTTGGAGGAGGGAGGGCTTGAAAGCTGGAGTTGCCGCCCCATCTTTTTGGACATCTGACTGCCCTACTGGAATAGATATGCCATGTGTGCAAATCCAAAATGTGGTCCTTGGACTAGCAGCACCAGCATCTCACTGCAGGCCCCACTGCAGAGCCACTAAACCAGAATCTGCATTAGACAAGCTCCCCAGCTGGTCTGCGTGCACATTCATTTTAGGAGAAATGACCCAGAGCAGTGCTCTTCACAGTACCTGCTCGCACACTATTAAGGTGACAATTACAATTTCTCATGTATGTTTAAATGGGGGCAAAAATGTCATTTCCAATGCATAATGTTGACATTTTAAAACACAACATTCAGTCTTTTTTTTTTTTTAAGATTTATTTTTATTGTTTTTGACAGAGAGAGAGAGATATATATATAGAGAGAGATACAGAGACAGAGAGAAGGGGGAGGGCCCAGAACAGCCTCCATAGTTGCACATCATTGGTTTTTCCACATAGTTTCATTCCACAGGTGGGCGCGGGGCTGCACAGGGCAGGAACTGGGCTGGGGTCTCACCCTGGTGAGAACTGAACTGGGGGCACTCCCCAGTTCAGCTCATGGGTCCGCACGGGCTAGGGCCGGGATTCAATCCTTGGTCCCCAGGGCTGCAAAGTGAGCTCTTAACCCACTGAACCATCCTGGTTTCCCAACATTCAGTCTTTTAAAAGGACCCAGGGGGATGCTGGGATAGCTCAACAGGTTGAGTGTTTGCTTTGTAACCACGAGGTCCGGGGATCAAATCCCGGCTTCGGCCTGTGCAAACCCACATGCTGAATTGTGATACAACTGGTAACTGCTGGGATGGCAGCGAAGGTTCTCATCTCCCTTGAGGGAGGCCCCCAGTTCGGTTCCTGCCCTGTGCAGCCCCACATCCACCTGTGTAGAATGAAATTATGTCACAACTAGTTATGTCCAACTATAGAGACTGCTCTGCCCCCCCATCTCTCTTACCTTCTCTCAAAACAATAAAATAAAATTTAGATAAATAAATAAATAAAAATAAAGGGATCCAGGTACAGGGATGCTGGGATGAATTGGCAGGTGAGCACTTGACTTGCAATTGCTAGGTCCGGGGTTCAATTCCCGCCTCGTGCAAAACTCCATATGCTGAACTGTGGTGCAACCAGTAACCACCGGGATGACTCAGCAGCAAAGGTTCGAATCTCCCATGACAGAGGCCCCCAGGTCGGTTCCTGCCCCACACAGCCCCACATCCACCTGTGTGGAATGAAACCACGTCACAACAAATGATGTACAACTATGAAGACTGCCCTCCCCCCTTCTCTCAAACACTAAAATCTTAAAAATAAATAAAAGGACCCAGGTGGGGATGCCAGGATAGTTCAGTCCATACGCTGAATTGCGGTGCAACCGGTAACTGCAGGGATGGCAATGCAGTGAAGGTTCTCACCCCCATAAGGGAGGCTCTCCAGCTTGGTCTCTACCCCATGCGGCCCCACATCCACCTGTGTGGAATGACACTGTGTCACAACTAATGATGTCCAACTATGGAGACTGCTCTAGACCCTCCCCCTTCTCTCTCTCATTTTCTGTTAAACAATAAAATAAATCCTAAAAAAAAAAAAATTAAAAACTTAGTAATGGGCTATAAAAATACACAAACCACTGCGGTCTTTTATGGCAACTTCACATCACTCTACCTTTTAGAATTAGATGTCCATTCTCCTACAGAATTGTCCTGATATAATATTAATAGATTTTTATGTTCAGAAGACTTTTATGGATTACCCTTTCATGTTGCTGAGCCAACCACAAAAATAAAGAATAGAAATTTAAAATTTTCCCTGTGACCATAAAGCTGTAAGTATTAATATTTTCTTTTTTGGGTTGAGTTATTACCCACTAGTGGTCGCCAAACTTTGCTGCAGAGTGGAATCAGCTTAGAATGTTTAAAAGATGTGTAAAAAAGAATTTAGGCTGGGCCCAAGGTCTGGCCTTTGCCTTCAACTTCTGGCAGGTAATCGGTGAGCCTTGGAATGTTATACCTGAGAGGAATATCTTTGCCTGGGGATGCTGGGTCAGACTGGATACCCTATGAATGTGATTTGGCGGGGACTGGCCCCCAAGAAAGACTGACAATGTGACTTAGGGTGGAGGTTCTGGGTTGTGCAGTAACAGTTGACCTGGAGGTTGAGATTAACCATATGATGAAGCTCCAATGAAAACTCTGAACATAGAAGCTCAGGTGACTTCCCTAGTTGGCAATATTTCATGTATATTGTCACACAGCAATGCCAGGACAGTAATGTGTCCTGACTCCACAGGGACAGAGTAACCGAAGTTCCATGTTTGGTACTTCCCAGGATGCTGTCCTATGCTCTTTTTGCTCAGCTAGTTTTTTTAAATTTAAAATATTTTATTTTTTTAAAAAGATTTATTTTATTGTTTTTGACAGAGACAAGGAGAGACAGAGAGAAGGGGGAGGGCCCAGAGCAGTCTCCATAGTTGTACATCATCAGTTTTCGACATGGTTTTGTTCCACACAGGTGGGTGGGGGCCACGCAGGGTGGGAGCTGAGCTGGGGGCTCTCCATATAGGAGGCACGGCCCCTCGAGCCAGGGGCCAAACTGGGGGGTGAGAACCAAACTGGGGGCCTCCTGCATGGGAAGGACACCCAGTTCAGCATGTGGTTCTGCATGGGCCCGGATTAGATCCTTGGTTCCCAGGGCTGCAAAGCAAGAGCTTAACCCTCTGAGCCATCCCAGCTTCCCAATTTTATTTTATTGTTTGAAAGTGTAAGAGAGAGAGAGAGAAGGAAGAGGAGGGCCCAGAGCAGTCTCCATAATTGTACATCATTAGTTGTGACAGGTTTCATTCCACACAGGTGGATGTGGGCCATGTGGGGTGAGAACCTTCGCCACTGAGCCATCCTGGTGGTTACCAGTTGTACCCCAGTTCAGCATATGGATTTGCACAGGCTGGGGTCAGGAACCAAACCCTGGTCCTCACGATTTTGAGGCAAGTGCTCAATTGCAGAGCTATCCAGGCATCCCCTCTCTCAGCTAGTTTTAATCTGTATCTTTTCCCTGTAATAACCAGTGAGCAGATAATAGTTTCCAATGAGCTCTGTGAGTCCTTCTCGTAAAGCACTGAATAGGGTGGTTTTGGGGTATCTCCTAAACCTACAGTTGGCATTGTAGTTGGCTCTAAACTTCTTACAGATATTGATGCCTGGTTCTTACCCTCATACACTCTGGTTTAATTGGAATGGGGTGTGGCCTGGGCATCTGGACTTTTAAAAGTTCTTAGGTGATATGCAGCAAAATTGGAGAGCACTGCCTTTTTTTTTTTTTTTAAGATTTATTTTTATTGTTTTTGACAGAGAGAGAGAGAGAGAGAGAGAGAGAGAGAGAGAGAGAGAGAGAGATACAGAGACAGAGAGAAGGGGAAGGGCTCAGAACAGTCTCCATAGTTGCACATCATTAGATTTTCCACATAGTTTTACTCCACAGGTGGGCGTGGGGCTGCATAGGGCAGAAACTGGGCCAGGGTCTCACCCTGGTGAGAACTGAACTGGGGGCACTCCCCAGTTCAGCATATGGTTCCGCACAGGCCGGGGCCGGGGCCGGGATTCGACCCTCGGTTCCTAGGGCTGCAAAGCGAGCACTTAATCCACTGAATCATCCCGGCTTCCCAGCACTGCTTATTACAATCAATGATACACAAAACAACAACAATGTTATAGTAGTTTGGTCAACAATGACTGAATTAAAAATTGGGCCTGCAGAGACTGTGAGTGTCATTGTTTACGTCCCCTTCCACTTCCACAGGGCGGGCGGGAGCTCTATTCAGGTGCTTTGGTCCCCCTGCAAAATCACCACATGTTCCCAGTTACATTGCCCAGAACCTTTTACCTCCAAACAAATAGGATCAACAGGGCACTACTACATGCACTTGGCCTCCAGACCCAGAGTTGCTCCAGCTCCCTGGGCCAGTGCCCTGGATGCCATAGGCACCTACTCAGCTCTCACTGGCCGGCCAAAGCTACCTGGCACGCAGCTTACATAGAGACCACTTCTACATCAGGGCATGTTTTAAGACTGGGAAAGATAGCTATTTGTCTAATTCATATAAATAAACATAGGAAGTCAAACAAAATGAAGAGAGAAGAATATCTCTCAAATGAAGGAACAAGCAATATCTCCAAACAAAACAAAACACCTAAGGAAATGGAGGTAAGTAATTTGCTTGATAAAGAATTCAAAGAGGGGGAAAAGCCGGGACGGCTCAGCGGGTTGAGCGCTCGCTTTGAGGCCATGAGGACCGAGGATCGAATCCCGGCTCCGGCCCAGGCAGGACCCACGTGCTGAACTGGGGAGTTCCCACAGTTCGGTTCTCTAACTGTCTCTGTCTCTGTCTCTATCTGTCAAAAGTAAAATAGAAATAAATATGCACTGAAGATAAAACAATTACTCTATAAAAAAATATACTCTATACTCTATAAAATATAAAAAAAAAAAAAAGAATTCAAAGAATTCAAAGAGGAATGCTAGGGTAGCTCAACAGGCTGAGCTCTTGGCTTGCAACTGAGAGGTTCAGGGATCAAATCCCAGCCCCAGCCCATGCAAACCCCTATGCTGAACTGTGGCCCAACTGGTAACGGTGGTGAAGGTTCTCGCATTCCATGCAGGAGGCCTCTAGTTTGGTTCCGGTCTTGCTTGGCCACACATCCACCTGTGTGGAATGAAACTATGCCACAATAAATGAAGTAGGTTGTACAACTATGGAGATTTCTCTGGGCCTTCTCCCTTCTCTCTGTCTCTGTCTCTCTCTCACCTTCTCTCAAACAATAAAATAAATCTTAAAAAAAAACAACCCAGAATTCAAAGAAATAGTTATAAAAATGCTCACCAAACTGGAGATTGGAGTAGAGGAACTTAGAGAATGTCAACAAAGAGTTAGAAAGTATAAGAAAAAAGAAGCAGACATGAACAGTAACTGAAATGAAAAATACATCAGAAGGAATCAACAACAAATCTGTAATACAAAAGAATGGGTCAGTGACCTAGAAGATCAGACTAGTGGAAGTCAACCACCTAATGAGAACAGCAAAAAGAATTTAAAAAAATGAGGACAGTTTAAGGGACCTCTGGGACAACATCAAGCATATAAACATTCACATTCAAGGGATCCCAGGAGAAGAAAGGAATAAACAAGAACTTTATCTGAAGAAATAATGTCTAAAAATTTTCCTGATTTGGGAAAGGAAACAAACTTCAAGGTCCAACATTAACTCAAAGAGACCCATAGCAATTCATATCGTAATTAAAATGGCAAAAGTTAAAAATAATTTACCCATCAAGGTTATCGTTCAGAACTGAAAGAGAGAATCATTTATCTTGCAGTTATCATTTAAAACTGAAGTACTGAGGGATGCCAGGATAGCTCAGCTGTTGAGCACTTGCCTTGCAGTTGCAAGGTCTGCGGTTCAATTCCTGGCCCCATCCCTGGTCTGTGCAACCCCATATCCTGAACTTTGGCATGAAGGTTCTCACCTCCCATGCAGGAGGCCCCTGGTTCAGTTCCCACCTCACACGGCCCCAAATCCACCTGTCTGGAAGGAAACCATGTCACAACTAATGTACAACTATGGAGACTGCTCTGGGCCCTCCCCTCTTTTCTCTCACCTTCTCTCAAACAATATAAAAATTTGAAAATAGCAGCTGTGCTACATTTACACAATGGACTATAACTCAGTGATAAGAAAAGATGAAATACTCTCATTTGGGACAATATGGATGGACCCTGAGATCATCATGTTAAGAGAACTATGTCAGAGAGAAAAAACTAAGAACCATACGACTTCATTTATAGGTGGAATATAAAACTGAAAGTAGCAAAAACAAAAACTCATGGTCATAGACAATAATTTAGTGGTTACCTGAGGGTAAGCGGGGAGGAGGATGGAGGCATAAAATATATAGTGATAGATGGAGAACTGACTCGGGGTAGTGAGCACACAATGCAACACATAGGAGATGTATTGTAGACTTGTTCACATAGAACCTATTTTTATCAACCAATGTCACCCTAATAAATTTAACAATAAAAAAAAATTGTTGGGGAAGCTGGACGGCTCAGTAGGTTAAATGCTTGCTTTGCAGCCCCAAGGACTGAGGATCAAATCAGGCCCCGGCCCATGTGGACCCATATGCTGAACTGGGGTGTGCTTCCTATGTGAGAGGGCCCCAGTTCAGTTCTTGCCCCCTGGTTTGGCCCCTGGCTCAAGGGGGCGTGCCTCCTATGCAGGAGGTCCCCTGCCCAGTTCCTGCCCTGCACAGCCTCCGCCCACCTGTGTGGAACAAAACCATGTTGAAAACTGATGACTTACAAATATGGAGACTGCTCTGGGCCCTCCCTCTTCTCTCTGTCTCTGTCTCTCTCTGTCTGTCAGAAACAATAAAATTAATCTTTAAAAAAAATTGTAATGGAATATTATTCAGCAATAGAAAACAATGAAATATTGCCATTTGTGATAACATGAATGGATCTAGAGGGTATTACGCAAAGTGAAATAAGTCAGACAGAGAAAGATAAAAACCCTACAAGTTCACTTATAGTGGAATCTAAAAAACAAAGCAAATGAATAAACAAAGCAAAATAGAAACAGGACAATAAATATAGAGAACAAGCTGATGGTTGCTGAAGGGTGGGAGATCAGGGATGGGAATAAAAAGAATTTAAAAAATAAAATACAAATCTGACCATACACTAAAAGATATATATTCCCCTTCTTGCTCAAAAATTTTAAAAAAAGGGAAAAAAAATGAATTTGATAAAGCCAAAATTACAAATGGTCACTTTGCCTGGCACCCCAGTAGTCTTTACATCTGGGGACCACATACTATAGACAGGGGCTTTTCCCCACACCCTCCTAGAGGACTGTTGAGAAAGGAACTAGGAAACCATAACCATATGACAGCTCCCACCATAGATGGGATCTGAGCAGATTAATTTTAGAACAGACAACAAGCTGTAGAGGATCTGGAATAAAAGTTATCTGGGTCATGTATCCCTTGGTTCCAAGACCGTCACTACAGAGCACAAGCTGTGGAGTCAGACGAGTCTGAGCCTGAGTCAGGTCCTGCCAAGCCCTAGCTGGGCAGCCAGGGTCAGTCACCTCTCCTTTCTGAACCTTTCAATTTCCTATGAAGCCCTAAGGATCTGAAGTATTGAAATACAATTTCTGGGGTGCCAAGATAGCTCAGCAGTTGAGCGCTTGGGTTGCAATGGTGAGGTCTGGGTTCGATTGTCAGCCCCAGCCTGTGCAGACCCATATGCTGAACTGTGGCACAACTGGTAACCACAAGGATGGCATGACAGCTAATGCAGGAGGCCCTGGGTTTGGTTCCTGCCCTGCACGGCCCCACACCCACCAGTATGGAATGCAACTATGTCATAACTAATGATGTACAACTATGGAGACTGCTCTGGGCCCTCCCCCCTTCTCCCCCGCTCTACCTCTCTCACTCATCTTCTCTCAAAACAATAAATCTAAAAAAGAAATACAGGGGAAGCCGGGATGGCTCAGTGGGTTAAGCACTCACTTTGCAGCGCCAGGGACCAAGGATCGTATCCCGGCCCCGGCCCGTGCGGACCCATGTGCTGAACTGGGGAGTTCCCACAGTTCAGTTCTCTCTCTGTCTCTGTATCTCTCTCTCTGTCTGTCAAAAACAATAAAATAAATAAATCTTTAAGAGCATGGCTGCTTAAAAAAAAAAAAAAGAAAGAAATATAATTTCCCAAAGGATCAACAGTTCATACTTATAAAGCACTGCCATGTGCTTGACATGTAAACCTATCTTATAAAGATGGGGAAACTGAGGCATACTGTGACTTGCCCAAGACCACAAAGAGCTGGGATTTGAACCTGGGAGGTCTCGAATCTCAACTCTAAGCCAACTATCCTATGTTGCTTCCCACTAAAGCAGGAGCATTTTATTCCAGAAAACAGCTGCAGCCAAGGCCTTTGTATTGGATCCAGTCTGCTATCTCCTTTGGAGGTGAGAAGAGCAGTTCAAGGTGTGTGTGTACACTACTAGTTACTAGAATTATGATGGTGGTGTAGTCATTCACCTCCCTGAGCTTGTTTATCTGTGAGGGGCTGTTAGGAGGCCTAAATGAGGCCAGCGTGCACAGGTCGTGGCACATGTGAACAGTGCTTAGCAAAGGCAGTGCTTCCTGTTCTTACCATCACACTCATCCGTGAGAGATACAAATCTCAATCTTGCCACTATCCAGCAGTTCTGGCCACAAACACTCCTCCTCCAGGTCTACGACCTGCTTCTTGCAACACCAGCTACTAAAGAGGGAGTAGGATCGATGAGAACAGGCAGGTTCTCCTCACAAGGGCCCTGGCCCTTGGTGGGTGGGGGGCATTCACAGTGGCTCTCAGCGGGCCCGGCCAGGATTGCGACGTCCTGCATCATTACCCAGATGCTCCCATCGTTCTCCATCATCCATTTACTGTGATCCTCTGTCAAAACAAACAACTCCGGGCCCGCCCTGTGGCGAAAGCCTCCCGCCAGCTCCGGCGAAGCCCCGCCCCCTGGCTCCCGGGATGCCCTCTCCTGGCCGCAGAGGGTGCGTCCGATCGGTGCGCGCGCGCAGAGGAGCCCAGGAGGCGGCGCCCGGCGTCGTGGGCGGCGGGCTGCGCAGGACCGGCAGCTGGGCGCGGGGGTCCCGGGCCGGGGTGAGCGGCCACGGAGCCTGGCCGTCCACCAGGGCGCGCCAGCGCGGCACACCAGGCGGCAGCACTGCAGCAGCGTGCGTGGGGACACGTGGCTGAGCACCATCACGAGCAGCTCGGGTGGCAGGTGGCTCAGGTCTCCTGGGGTTCGGGCTCCAGAGAGGAGACCCGGGCTGGCCGGGCCCTGGAGGGCAGAGGCGTCCATGGTCCCCCAACCAGGTCCAGACTTGATTGCGGGAGAGGAAGGGTCAAAGTATTAGCCTCCGCGGGCCCCGAGTCTGACAGCCGCGTTCCAAGACTACTAGCCCCCCAAACCTCACTAGCCACCTCCCCACTCCCAGCCTCGTCCTTGAGCCCTAAGTCCCTACTCTCCCAAGCCGTCCCCGCCAGCCCCCCACCTCAGCCCCGGCTCCCGCACCACCGCTCTCAGCAGCCCGCCCCGCTCTGCGCGCTTGTCGACCCCCAGCCCCTACCCTGGATCTCAGCTAATGTCCCTCGCAGTTGGGCCCTCACCTCACCTTCGGGGCGCCCATCCCCTCCGCCCTTTTCACGCGGCAGCCCCTCTCTAGGTCTTCGCCTGCATCCCCACCCTACCCGACCCTCTAGCGCGGCAGTCTCGGGCCGCCCCTCCCTTCTTACAGCCCAGCCCCCTCCCCCTACAAAAGGTCTGAGTGGGCGATGCAGGTGCATCTCTGCACTGGAGGTGCGGTTGGAAGGTTGAGGGACAACTAGCCATTCCGGTTTGCAGAAGCAGAAAATTCCTGAACCTCGGGGCGCTGGGAGGTGTGAGGGCCACACAAGTAATTCCAAGCAAGCACATTAGAGGCGCCACCAGCTCGTATCCTTGTTCTGCCCGAGGCCACTGTTAACAGGACTGGAGTGGCCTGTGAGGCTGTATTTTCATTCCATACATGTATTTTGATTCTGTGAGTGGTTCCTTTGTGTGAGGGGAGGTTGGGAGGGGATGGATGAACAGTAATCAAACCCTGTGCTTTCAGAGGGCATGAAGAGATTTGGAAAAAGGCCAGCCTTAGGTGGGGTAATTAAGTCCCTCCCAAGGAGATACAGGCCTGGAACGCCCTTCTTTCCAGTGGGGTTGAGGGTGGGGTGGGACAGGCAGGGTTATCAGTGTAGAAACTTCTCAGCTCCCATCCAACTCAGTCTCTAGGGATTAAGAGCACTTCAGGTAAAAAAAAAATAAAAAAAAAATAAAAAAAAAATGAGGGAAGCCAGGATGACTTAGTGGGTTAAGCGCTTTCTCTGCTGCCCCAGGGACAGAGGATCAAATCCAGGTCCGGGCCGTGTGGACCCATATGCTGAACTGGGGAGTGCCCCCAGTTTGGTTCTCACCCGGTGAGACCCTGGCCCAGTTCCTGCCCTGTGCAGCCCCTCCCACCTGTGGAATGAAACTATGTGGAAAAACATGTGCAACTATGGAGACTGCTCTGGGCCCTCTCCCCTCTCTGTGTCTCTGTATCTCTGTCGATCTGTCAAAAACAATAAAAATAAATCTTAAAAAAAAAAAAAAAAAAAAAAAAA
>PVKE010015446.1:0-14577 GCA_004027555.1 Craseonycteris thonglongyai
GCTCCCAGTTCAGCATATGGTTCTGCACGGGCCGGGGCCGGGATTCGATCCTCGGTCCCCGATGCTGCAAAGTGAGCGCTTAACCAACTGAGCCATCCCAGCTTCCCCATCAACTGACTATTAATATAACTAAATCCTGTGATCAGACAATGTTGGGAGTAGCAATGATATGGGGAGGGTGAGAGGCAAGTGCTTATTATAGCATGGTGGGGTTGTAATAGTTAATGTCTACAACTGACAAATCAAGAATTAGAAATAGCAGTACATTATTTAGGAATATGGTTGTAAATACTTGAGGGAACTGCCCAAAGAGCTAATCAGTTAATGCTGGGGACATGCTTGGATCATCGGGACTGGAAGGCAGAAGACTACTTTTTAAAATGTTTTGATTTTTAAAAAATCCATATATGGTGCAAATGTCTGTGTTTGATAAAAATATAAACTTATCAAGGAGAATATTCTCAATTTATGAACATCTATGAAATAAAAAGTTCTTTGAAAAATTAGGTTGTGGGTGATTTGTATATTAAAACCAGAGCTACACTCAGATGGGATGGACTCCCAAATTACTTGAACTGATTGCTCTTGGCCTGATAGTGACTCAGAGGGACCCGGGGTGCACAGATGACTGTCGTAGACCAGGACAATCCCAGTTCCTTCAGCCTTTCATTTTGGAAAACTTAGAAGTCATAATGTGTCATCACTGTTATTCTCTTCCCACGATCCTGCCCACTCTTTACTCCTGATGTTGCTGGATCACACGGGGTAACTCTGGTTGATGTTATAGTTCAGGAGCCTGCCTGTTGAGGAGACCAAGCCCATTTCAAGCGTGGCACCTGGTGTGTGATGATTCAGACTGCATGCCTCCTGAGGGCAGAGACTTCGAACAATGAGATTATTTGCATGCCTATTGAATTCCTATGCTATTGAAGGCATGGTCCTTGGGCTGGAAAACAAACATGAGCAGGGTGCCAACCCTGATTTCAAGGAAGAGATGGACGCACAGCTAAACATAATGCCAAAGTTACACATTGCAAATATTTTAATAGACAAATAGGAAGCATTAATTTTTATTTTTATTTGATTTTTCAGCATTAATTTTTAAAAGGTGCTGTGGAGACCCTGGCTTAGCCTGGGTTCCTTGCAGAATAGAGCCCAAGGCAAAGCTTATGGCTAGTACCTAGAAGCAATAATCATAAACCAAGGAAAGGGACAGACATTGGACAAAGTTTAGGGACGCGCCTTGCCTGGAACAGTCCACAGGTGTGTGTGTGCGCTTGGGATGGGACGACAGATATTTCTCTGATGACTCCTGCCTGGCTTGTCCCATATGGGTCATAGTTGGCCTGATGTGGGATACCACCCACCCTGACTAGTCTTTGAGCAAGTGAGATCCTGCTCCCTGGAAGGAACACCATCAGAATCTGGAAGTGACAGAGGAAGCAAGAAGGCAGGGGAGCTGTCACTCCTGCCTCAGCTCCCGCCACAGTGGATGCAGCAGAGCCTGGGTGGGAGGGGCTGAGTCAGTGGCCTGGGCCCCAGACTCTGCACTGAGCCCTCAGCTGAGGGGCTGGGTGTGGAGAGCAGACTGGGATGGAGAAGGCAGTGCAACGAAGTCTATTTCTCTTCCCATTCCTGATCAAGCCCGACAAGTAATGACTGTAAATAGTTGAGCTTGTACATATTAGCAATTCGGATTGTTGGTGGGGAAGCATGATGCGTTTTTTTTTCCTGTTTGATCTAAATAAAGAAAAACAAGATATCTCTTAGATCAGGGCCAATAGTCTTGACAGGTGGGTTTACCGGGAGACTTTAATCTCCCTGAATGAGTTTGCATTGTCGTTACCTCTATACCTGGCTCTCAGTGAACACTGACTCAATGGACATGTGAATCGTGCATTCGCATTGATTTATTACTTGAACAGATCTCACAGAAAAACACCCCACACCATCCTGGTCAGATGTTCTCAAACCTGGGTGTGCACTGGGGAGTTTTTGAAACATGCAGACCCAGGTTTCCAGTGTTAACAGTTCCCATGACATCCATCTGGGGTGGAGATGGGAATTTGCATTTTTTCCAACTAGCCTCTTAGATGATCCAGGTGCAGGGGGTTTGTGGACGACAATAAGAGGAGCCCTGCTGAAAGATCTGGTAACGTGTGGCCTTATGGATTTGCAAAAATAAAAACATAGTAATCATGCTTCATGTTTACTTGTAGCAAGTGCCACACCTAGAGAACACACTTGCAGATACCACACTTTCCTTCCTATCCGTGAGATGCTGGAGTGGCACTTGCTACAGAAAAGGAAACTCGATGACTGTCGCAAACAATTGGTAAATGTGCGGAGTGTAGAACTATCCAAACCATGCGGCCTGAAAAGTGCCAATCCTATTTCACTCCCAAATACCCCCATCGTATAGGATTTACTTCCGAAAGCATTTATTGGGCACTTATTTTGTGCCAGGCACTGTGCTCTGTTCTGGAGACAAAGGTTTAAGACATGGAGTCCTTAAAAGCTTGCCCTGGACGTACACCTGCTTTGGGTAAAAAAGGCAGCAGCGATGTTCCCTGTGAATCCAGGGTGCAGGCCGTAGAGTCGGAAACAAGCCCTGGTGAGCTTGTGAAGCTTGGTAGAAGGTATGAACCTGAGAAAAATGGTTTTGTTCATTGACAGCAGTGAAATCGTGCCGAGGAACCAAATTTCCTCACATCCTAGACTCTGAGAAGTGTTGCTGTTTACTCACTTCAGTAGGAGTGGACAGCCCGCTCTTGCCCCAAGGTCCCGAGCCTGTGGGTCACTATGACACCAGGAAGTCAACTTGGTTTCCAAATTCTGTGATAAGGGATTTGGATGCAACATTCCAGTTATCTTGACATGGCAGTTTCCAAGGAAACAGGACCCCAAGTTCACTTCTTAGCACCGCCAGTAACCAGACCGTGTTGCTTCTAACACAACCTAAAATAAAATATTCTTATGGGACACGGCCAAGGCCACATGAACAGCGCGTCTTTCAAGACCACCCCACAGCTGTGAAATGATGGGCAACCTCTCTCCTCTTGAGCAATCACTGCTTTCTTACCAAATGACAACTTCTTTTCCCATGGCTCCTTCAGCCCCGTTTCATTCCCAAACCACTTCTGTTTCAGGGCAGCTCCAGCGTAGAACTGTTTCCCCTCCTCGAGGCCCTCTTTAAAGTCCTTCCACTCAAGTTCAAATCCCATAATAAGCCCTCCCCAGTCCCTCCTGATGAGATGCCCCGCAGTTCCTGTGTTTTTCATCACCTTTGGTGCAGCAAGTAATCATGCTTCATGTTTACTTGTAGCAAGTGCCACACCTAGAGAACACACTTGCAACTTGTTTGGCTATAGGTCTCTTCTGGGTGGTCGTCATCTCATGGGGACTTTATCAAAGGTTAGGGGTTGTCAAAAAAGGGGTTCTTCCCTGCCAGTGGTACGCTGGTAAATGTTTTACAACTAGATCTTTGAAAGGAAAGGAAAAGGGAAAAGCTCCGATTTGTAGTGTGTGCCAATTAGTGTGATGTCACTATTCTTACACTGGTCAATTTCAAGGTCCTGATGTGAGTTCAGTGACCGCAGAGTTGGGAAGAGAAGCCCATGTTACTTTTCAGGAGCTTATATGAACGGGCTCTGGAACCCCACCCCACCACCTCCTCACCCACCTTCCTCAATGTAGTAGTACTTTGCTTTTCTCAATGTGTTTCCAGAATGTGTTCCTCTACAGAGTAGCCTACGATCTTTGCGTTCCCTGAATTTGTGTGAGGATTTTGGCAGCTAGCTGATCTGTCAGCAAGTACTGAGGGTTGTTATGGCTGAAGTAGAAACTAATTGACAGGGAACTTGCATATAAAAACTGGCAAGTAGTAAAGAACCCAAGTTTGGAGACCAGTAAATGCATACCTGTATAGTGGCTGTCAGTTCTTTATGGAAAGTGGCTTTATGGCTAGAGTGGGGGCCAGATAATTTTATCCTGGAGAAGAGGAAGCCCCCCCCACGCCCCCTCCTTCCACCCCCAGTTAGATACCAACATCCTGCTCATCTTGTTTGGGCCTGGGTTTAATGTATAAGCCTTCAGCAAGACCTGCCTTTTTTACAGGACAGTGAAAATTATCTTTGTGGAATACCCATGAAATAATTATAGATAATGGCCCAGGATCTGGCAGCTACAAGTTCAGTCACTTGGCTGAGAAATGAGTTCCCTATCTGCTACTACAGAACTTCATTATGTGCTGTCCTAGTGAATTGATAATCAAAAGACTTAACAAGTGTCTGATAGCAAAGAAGCTTCTTTCACAGGCTCTTAGGGAACAGAAGAGTGAACTCCATGCAAATTTTAAACAAGATTACCAGCAGCTTCTTATCATCCTTTTGGAACTCTGGGAATGTGGAAACTGAAAAGCCAGAGGACAAAGATCCAAATAACATAGGTCAAGGAAAAAAGGAGAACTTTTCAATTTGATGAAAAGAAAATAACGGTTTAAGTTAGGTTAAGAAGGTTGATTTTGTTTTTCTAAAAAGCCATAAGACCCTTTGATAAAGAAATGGATCTCACATTGAGTCAGAACTTTACTCAACAGATTTATGTAGTGAATTTCTAGTACTGGAGCTACTAAAATGAAACTTACTGAAGGAGAAAAATATTTGAGCCAGTCACTGGCTTCTTTGCTTTCCGATCCAATCTTAACTCTCTGGATGCTGAATTTCCCAGGCCCTTTTAGCCACTGGTTTTGGGCCACTTGGAGAATGGGTGGTAGGGAGATGACGGATATCTATACCTGTCTCTCTCTCTCTCTACTTTGACTGGTGTCCCAGTGGTGCCAGTAGCCCCTGTGGAGCAGACCTGGCCCGGTAGCCTTGCTTCTGAGCTCTGCTAACAGCTCTTTTACCTTTGTTCCCCCAGCCCTCCCAGCAAGCTAGCAACTTCCTACTGCTTCTAAAATCTGCATTGCCTCCTTGCTTCCTCTTTGGCTTATCAACCCTTTCAATACCTTGGTAACTAATTTATTGCATTGAATTCCTCACATTGAACTACCTGGAATGAGCTTTTATTGTCTGTAGGCTGACTAATAACAGAAAGCAAACAAACAGGTTTAACGTTAATGTGATAGTGCCATAAACAAAGTCTATGCAAGGCACTATAGAAACATTTCTCTCTCACTTGCTTGGACAAGGAAGGTTTGTGCTGAATGGGAAATTTGAATTGCAGCTCCAAGAATCAGTAGGAAGGTCCAAGACAGTCGATTACTTAAGGAGGAGGAGGCAGGAGGAGGGATAATATTCCAATCATTTGCAAAAAGCACAGCAATGTGACAGAATATGGAGTTTTAGAGGAATGTCAAATACTCAAAATCCACCAAAGAACGGGTTAGGCACGAAATAAGTGCACTGCTAGAGGTCAGCTCTTCAGATTCCAGTTTCTATGACTACAGATGCCACGGAAGCCTTGAATTCCCCAGGACTCAGAGGACAGGAAGAATCGCACAGAAGTACAGTGGTACCTCGGTTCACGAACGCTTCTGTTCACGAACAACTCGGTTCACGAACAGAAAAGTTCATCAAAATATGCTCCGGTTCACGAACTCCGCTTCGGTTCAGGAACAGGAGCCGTGGCCATTTTAATGCTATTTCCTGGCTGTCACATGGTTGTGACTTCCTGTAGGAAGATCGTGGAGAGAAAGAGACACAGAAAAAAGTACACTGTGAGTACTTTCAGTGACTTTTTTTTTATTTTTGTTGTGCTCTTTCTACATTACTATACTGTACTAATGTGTATTGTAATTTGTTTCATAATTTTTGTGCTTCAAAAACCGAAAAAAAAGGTCAGAACGGATTAACCGGATTTACATTGAACCCTACGGGAAACTGTGCCTCGGTTCACGACCAATTCGGTTTGCGACCAGAGTCAGTTCATGAATTAAGTTCATGAACCGAGGTACCACTGTATCTGGAAATGTTGGCACTGTGTTCTGCCAATGAAAAGGGCCATTTTTCTGATCAGCAACCATGAAACTGTGTACTTACATATGATACCCACATTACCTAAATTCTCTAAAGTGTGAGGTACTGCTGTTGAAAATCAGATAGTGACAGGGAGGATTTGACTCTTGCTTGTCTCCATTCTGCTGGCAAGTGGAGCAGCAGAGCGACTTTCCAAGTCACTGATAAATGAACAAACCCAGGGCTTGGAAATGGCCAAGAGCACATCTGTTTAATCTTCATTTTTTGACAGTAACACACACGTGTGTCTAAAATGTAATCATCATCCCCTTCCCAAATTCTGCTGGGGGATTACAGCTTCCAGTTTGGGAAACAGGAGTTGAAGCTGGCCACGGACAGCATTCTGGTTAAAGCAGAAGAATTGTCTTGCCTTCAAGGACAATATTTATGTTTTTATGTCATAATGCATCTGTCTTTAGCAGCACAGTGTGGTACATTTTTAAAGGTGCATCCTGTTCACTTTACACTGAATGCTCACACACGACCTTGTGGGGCACCTGGGGTAATTGGAGAGAGTTCAATGACTTGCCCAAGAGTCTCCAATAGGCTCTCATCAAGACCAGAGTTTGCATGCAGGTGTCTATTTTTTGGTAAGAACACTTTCTGCCATTCCATAGTTCTTGACAAAATGGCCACTATTGTTACAAATTTCTATTAGAGATCCAGGGCCCACATTCCATAAAAAACACCAAAGCTGCCAGGTTGGGCATCTGTCTCTCAAGCCACATTTAGGAGACAATGTTCTAAGAGAGATGATCAACCCAAGACAATGCCACCAGGGCTTTCCTTTCTTGCCACCAGCCACTTGAGCCCAGAGAGAAATGCCCTCCTGACCCCTACTGGCTGTGATGGCACATACACTGAATGGGTAGAGAATTATTTCAGAGCTAATGTCAGGACACTCTCCAAAACACTCTCCAGCTATGATTGGACAAGAAGGTTCAACACAGGAAAAGTTGACTCAGGATGATTAAACAGGCTGGAAAGACAGAAACAAATAAATCACTCTCTATGCAGCAATAATGGAGCAACAAAGTAAATATTAAGGGAGATGCTTGCTATCAATATTTAACCAGCAGATTAATGTAAAGGATGCACTTTGGAGAGTAGGAGGGTGGCCAGAGAGGCAGAAATGGCTCAATTATGATACATTGTCAGAGTCAGGGAAGAAGAAAGGGCTGTCTGCATTGTTTAACCTGAGGTTATGCATGCACAACAGAGGCAATCAGGGTGATTAAACAAGAAGACTGTGATGAGCTATAATGCCAGGCTGATTAGCATACAGAATTGTTGTAAGAAGGAAACGGAATAAACTGTAAACTCTGGTCAAGTGTTTTTGTCTAAGATTCCTGTATATCTGTGTCCCCCTTATCAATAATTTTGGTCCTTTATCTGCTCAATTAGGGCGAAGGATCTTAAGAGTAACTTCACATTTGCAGGCAAAGTTTTCAACCATAACATGGCCTAATACCCCTGGTTTTCATTCATACAACCAAATATATTTCTGATTTTGATATTATCTAGCCAGTTCTCAGAATGGGGATATTATCAAAGTACAGTCGACTCTCCATTAACTAGAACCAGTGCTGTTGGTTGCTTGAAGTGTCTGTCGGTTGCTTGAATTCCAGTTAACAGAGAATTTACTTACATTTATCTGGCATCTACCAATCCCCATGGGTGGCAGTTAACTACAAGTCTACTGTGTTGCACACATACACAGAATTTTTCCATGGGTCAATAAGTGTGGGAAATTCTAAATTAAAGATTTAAGTATACATTAGCATATCAAAGCAGCTGTGATTCTTCAAGAGAAATGTACTGGTAGCATTTCCCCAAATCAATAGTCCACAGGATCCTTTTTATAGAAGTATGTTAAATAACCAAAAATCTTAGGGAGATTCTTGGTGAAGTGTTTCTCTCTTATTTGTTTTCTTCAGTTATCCCACAGATTTCAGTTACTACTTTGCCTCTGCAACATTTTGCTCCTCCTTCCTTCCGGTTCGGGGTGAGACAGCCACTTGCTGGTTTTCTGAGACTCTTTGTACCAGGGCAGTGACAATGTTCTGAGGCATCAACTAGACAGCCCACCTTCCTGTGTGCCAGGTGCCTACACACTCTGAGTGTTCCTGACAGCTGTGATCCCAGCAATGTACTTTACCTTTACATGTTAGAACGGCATGCAGACGCTTTGGCACCTCCTCCATAAAAGTCATT
The DNA here is from genome assembly GCA_004027555.1 of Craseonycteris thonglongyai. Taxonomy (NCBI): domain Eukaryota; kingdom Metazoa; phylum Chordata; class Mammalia; order Chiroptera; family Craseonycteridae; genus Craseonycteris; species Craseonycteris thonglongyai. Next base: position 8,232 of record PVKE010015446.1, read on the forward strand.
GTTCCTCAACAGGAAGTGACAAATTTCAATCCCACTGGAACTGAGTCATATTCTGATACTCTGTCTCTAAGAGCTAATGAAATGTGAATCACGAAGATTCTAAAAACTTATAGGATCCTGTCTCCATAGCTTAATTTGACAAAATCCCAGAATTTCCCTTCTAGTCCTTCTGAAATTGGTGTGCTCCATTCCAGTCTGTGCTCACTGACAGCTCCTTCAGGAGACGCTTGAAAACAGGAATGGTTAATCCTTGAGATAGAGTTTAGTATCAAAGGAGGTTAAAACAAATGGTAATGAATTCCAAGGGCCAGGTTTCTCTATAAGGAATTGTGTTTTATTCCTACCTTGGCCACTGTGCATCTTCTAGATGAATCTGGTCAGGTGGTCACTACCTTTGTGACCTTCAACAACCCACGTGAGTTTGTTAGGAAATGAGTTTGAAAAGTAAAGAAAGCCACAAAAATGTAAGTCTATAAAATAATTGAAAAGCGACTACCACAGATATTACTAGGGTTTTAACATTTTTGTCTTATTTCAAGGTGACTACATGGATTTCTTCCCTCATGGTGAAAGACACGGGTATAAGACAAATCCTTTTATAATAAACTCTAAGAGATGGAATATTTTTTCAGGTGGAAATTAATGGATGACGTGGCTCTGAGTTAGCTTTCAGCAAGTTGTTTGTATTCAGATTGAAATGGATAACAGACAGTCGATGACAGTTATGGGTGAAAGGACACCAAGGTACCGTTACTGTTTCTTGGTGTCTTAGCAGCTATTTGCTGCCCCTGCCATTGGAGCAGAGGCCAGGGGGCCCTTGTGGGAGCTCACCCTGCCCAGAGTGAGAATTAGGTAAAATGGTTTATGCCAGAAAGAGCATCAGAGAGAAGCCAAAGGACCTTAGCCTGAGACCAAGCCTTGCTGTAGCTGAACCATGGTGTTGGGCTGACAGTTCTGAGCAGCAAATACCGGTAATGGTAGGAGTGTTTACTTTGGGGCCTGGAAAGCCAGCAAAAAGGGACTAGGAGTCTCTATTAATTGGAGAAACAGCCGGCTGGGGTAGGAACACCACATGACCCGGAAGTCAGGCTATTGATCTCTGATTCCAGCCTCCTCATAATGACCAAGCTGTCTTTGTCATAATCCTTCACCTCTCTGTGCCTCAGTTGCATACTGTGTAAATACGGATAATAATGATAATGATAAAACCTAATTCATAGAATTGTGGTAAGGATTAGATAACACCAGGCACATGGTAAACTCTTAAATGTCAATACTAGTCTCAACACTAAATAAATATCAATTATTATAAAGGTACAAATGGGGAAGGAGTGGAGCATGAAAAATACCAGGAAGAAGAGAAAATGTTCCTAAGTGTATTGGTAGTAGTGGGGTGTCAGGGGGTGAAGTGAGAGCTGGAAATTTCTGGGAAGAGAAGCTTTCCAGGGGTGGAAATAGCTTAAGAACTTTAAGAGATGCATCATATACAGTTCTGTATTAAATCACTTGACACACACACACACACACACACACACACACACACACTCACACTTTACAAAACTTTGCTATAAATAATCAATCGCCTGTGTGCCTGGTTACAAGGGGAAATCCAGAAACAATGACATGTTCTTTGTTGTCTGTATAGATGGGTGTTGCCTATTAGGTAGATGTTGTGTTAGGTAAAGATTTTTCCTAACAGATAACTCTTAACTTTTTTCTCTTAACTTTAATTAACCTACTGTGACCAAATTAATCTTTCTAATCAACCTAAGTAATTCTTCTGTCAAAATCTCAAGTGTTCTTCCACTGCAGCAGATAAAAGTAATTTTTATATGTGAGAGAGGTGTTCAAGATCACTTCGTTTCATTCTGTCTTTACATTGAAGGAAATTTGGGGATCGGGGGAATTTACAGTATTGCTCCAAGAGTATGTCTGTGGCAGAGTCAGAATTCATACCCAGCTCATCTGACTTCAAGTCTAGAGTTGTTTTAAGAAAAGAAATTATTGCACAATTTTCTGGGTGTTCTAGACACATTGTCAACTTAGTCTTCATAGCTTAGTCTTTAGTCAGATAGTATTGTCTTCATTTTCATGAAATAAAATGTTTGAGTAATTGTCATTTTGATGAGTAAACTGAGGCTCAGCAAAGTAATGAATAAAGTTACACAGTGAGTGAAAAGTTAAATTTGTATTTTCATCTAAGGCTGTTCATTTTTAAAGCCCACATTATTCCCTCTTTGTCATCTTATGACTAATTTTTCTTCAAATATACATATTATTGAGGAACATAAAATGGATCTTATATACATTTTTATACCACATAACACCTTGTGCAGGTAGGTGCTCAACGAGTAATTATAGAGAAAGGAAGAAAAGAAGAAAGAAAGGAAGGGAGGAAAGCATGGAGGGAGGGAGGAAAGAAAGGAAAGGAGAAAGTAGACAAATACTCAGGTCTCCTGAGGTCAAAGCCATTGTCTTCTCCATAATACAGAACACTATCTTGAATATTAGTGATCAGAATGAATGTGAAGTACAAGCTTACACTGAATTATCTTGATGTATTTCTGGTTTCCATTTTCCATCTTAATATGTTTCTGGTTTCCATCCTTTTTGTGTGTGAGGAAATATGAATATATTGATTTAAAATAGTCTGTGTTGGTTTGACAGTTAGCATGAGTTATGAAGAGTTAATACAAAATTTAACAAAGAAATTTATCTCCACTGCTCAGTGTATGAACTTACAAGTAGAAATAAGATTTGTACAATGCAGATAATTTAAGATACCTATTGCCAACTAGGTCTTAGAATTGACTGAATTGACCAAAGTGTTACTACATAAATGTGAATCTTTTGCCTTGTTTTACTTCATGTAACATTTGTTTCAGAAATGAAATGAAATAATTTTCTTTTTTTTTGAGATCTATAGCACTCTAGTTTATTTAAATAATGATCATCATGTTTGTAGCTTTTTGCACTTAAGATTTCTGCCCATTCTACTGCCAAGAATGGGTTAGAAGAGGGCTTAATGGCCGTATCTGACATGCGCCGTGTAGAATATGCACAGAGTAACTGCCTAAAGTGATGCAACACAGCATGACGAATCGGCTGTTCTGCATTAGGAGGTGCACTTTACCTAGTGACTTCATACCCAGAATATTCTGCACTTGCTGATGACTGCAGTCTGTGCGTTATAAACAGTCGCTCCGTCTCTCTGCACCCCTTGGGACTGAGGAATGGCTCCCAAGGTCAGCAGACACATTACGTGTTGGCACAGTTCTATGCTTGGGCGACTCCATAGAGAGCTGTCACTGAATTCAGAGGAAATTCTGAGCGTGATGGGAAAATTGGACCAAAGAATAAGATTTCCTTTTAAAAAGCTTTTCTCTGGTGCTAAACTACAAAATGCGTTGTCTTTTGGGTATCCCTTTAAGCTAAAAAGTGTGTAAAATACAAAAATTTACGACTAGGAGTGAGAAACTATAGTAACTTTGTGGGGTAACGTGATCAAGGGAAGAAACAAATAATAGCGTTTTGAAAATGACCTTGAAAGCCCAAAGTGTTGCCAGGAGTGAGACGGATCTGCGCCCTATTTTGACCTGTGTGTTCTCAAGGGTCTGTCAGCCACAGGCTCTCCAGTGCACCCTGGTGGAAGGTGGGTGTAATATTTCCGGGCCCCCAAACAGGCCTGAGCCAGGATTCTGACCTGCTGAGGAGAGCATGTCCTGCTCAGAGTGAATGACTTCCTGGGCCGTTTCTAAAACAGAGATGCTGTTGAGGCTATTAGCAGTTGGGTATTTACAAGCAGTTGTTGCTTTCTTGTGATTGACATATGTCCAATGATCAGCTGGCCAAATAGGACCATCTAGACCCCATTTCATGGTACCTTATACCATTGGGTTATGGACATTCCAATCACTCACTTTTCCATTTATTTCTCAATTCACAGAACTATTTTGTACGAGGCTGTTCCAATACTTTGACTTATCAGGGGATCTCAGTGTGGATGAAGCACCTCCTGGTTTGAACAAACTCCTCTTCCTACTGGGACCCGTTTCAGAAATGAGTATATGGGCAACTGGTTTTTTGGTTTTCCTTTTTTCTTTTTTGCCTCCTTCTCTTTTGTTGAATCTTTCTTTCCCTTCTTGATACTTCCTTCAGGAATCATGGTCGCCTTATTCCAGAGCTGTTTCCTCCTCTTGGGTTGAACAACACACTGTACTGTCCCCTTTCTCTCCAGAATGTCTTTTGGACCTTATGTTCCATCTTCTAAGAGCCACACTTTCCTTCAGTGACAGTCACAAGATTAACCAATTACTACCAATGCTTTCGCTGGCTAATACATTATCTTTTAGTAACACAGATGACTTAGACTAATACATGGAACTTAAACTTACAATAATGCTTTCAGTTATTTCTAAAATACAATTTATTCTTTATTTAGGAAGTAATAAATATTAATTTGAATTTTGTTTTAAATTTCTCTAATGTTCCCAACCTCAGGGTGTGAAAAATTTTAGACAGCCTGTGAGACCTATGCCGGTAGGATCTTGCCTCGCTTCTTAGGTGCTTCACAAAGAACACAGAATCCAGAGACTTGTCGTCCACTCCCAATTGGAGCAAATTTCAATTTTATTATTCCTTGCTCCCCAAGTCTTTTTCATCTCCTCACTCACAGTAAGACATTTAATATTAATTTTTAAAAAGATTTATTTTATTGTTTTTGACAGAGTGACAGAGACAGAGAGAGACAGAGAGAAAGGGGAGGGCCCAGAGCGGTCTCCATAGTTGTACAGCATCAGTTTTCAACATGGTTTCATTCCACACAGGTGGGCAGGGGCTGCTCAGGGTGGGAACTGAGCTGGGGGCCTTCTGCATGGGAGGCGTGCCCCCCTTTGAGCCAGGGGCTGAACCAGGGGCAAGAACTGAACTGGTGGCCTCCTGCATGGGGAGCACACCCCAGTTCAGCATATGGGTCCACATGGGCCAGGGCTGGGATTCGATCCTTGGTCCCCGGGGCTGCAAAGCAAGTGCTCAACCCACTGAGCCATCCTGGCTTCCCCTTACTGCTAATTTTTTAATGAATTAATGTTTTTACAAAATTGACTTCAGGTGCTGTATCTAGCAAAAATGCCAGAGACAAGGAATTACAAAGATGACTGCTGACCTGAAATGAGGGGAGAAGGAAAGACAATATAGGAAGCACACTGTTTTTGTATCAGTCAGAGTCTTTGTTTCATTATTGTAAATTTTTTAAAGCACATAAAGCTTCAGGTTAAAAATAACAATATTTATACAATTAGAGCAGCAGAAACATATTACAAATTAATAAATGGATGGAGAGATAGAGTAATATTTTTGTAAATGGGATTATATTATATATAATTTTAATGGAAATCATTGAATTTTATTTTGCTTAAAGATAACAGGAAAAAAATTAAAGAAAATGAATGTTGAACTTCAAAAAATGATTCTTTATTATTGCCATATTAGTTACTAAAAGATAACATTATGTTCAATAAAGGAGTTTGGGAAAACTTTTAAGAAGTTATAATTGTTAAAAAGACACACACACAAGTATTTTAGTCTAAAATAATACAGACTGCACCCCAGATATGAAAGAAGAGGGCATTAACACTCTCTCACTTTCTCTCACATCACTATCCCATATCCTGATTCCGTATATTATTAATTCTTTACTATTCAAATATATAGCATTTATGTTCTGTAGCTTAACTTTAATTTTCATGTAGCTTTTACATTTTACTACTTTTCTTTCTTCCCGAAGTGTCTGGTTTTGAATGTGTCTGGTAGTTCTTTCAATAGCCGTTTATGGGTATTGCAGTCCTTGAGTTTTCTTGTCTCTAAGAATGTCTGCTTATTTCACTTGTTTTTGAATAACATCCTAGATTAGCAGAATTTCTTGGTGTTAACATGTTCTTTCCTTTGGAACTTTGTAGATTTTGTTTCATTGTTTTGAATGGAACCCTGTATATTACTTTGGTAACGTCTGAGGCCAGACTAATTTCCTTTATTCTTTCTCAGTTAGTTACCTTTACTGCTTGATGTCTGAAACATTCATTAGTATTCTTGTAGATCAATAACCTAACTAGAATACAGCTCAGTGTTAAAAATTCTCTATCACATTTTTCTAAATACAATATATTTTTCAATTCAGATTCAGTATCTTCTTTAGTTCAAGGATACTTTCTTGTGTTATATTTTTTAATGCTTTACCCTCTTCAAATGGTTCTGTAATTAAAAACACAAAGTATCTTTGTGTTGGGTTGGTTTTTATTTTCTCATTTAGCATATACTTTGCTCCATAAGCTGTACTCCCCCCCCCAAA
>PVKE010015446.1:14677-33542 GCA_004027555.1 Craseonycteris thonglongyai
CCCCCCCCCCCCCCCCCCCCCCCGGTCAACGGTGTCCTGCTTTACCGATGTTAAAATCTGGTCACCTTACTTATGGAGTGAATATTGCATCACAGACCATGATGTGTATTACCTGACCTGTCAGTGGTAGTGACAGCTGTTAGAAGAGGAAGTGATAGGCCCATGAAAAACCCCTGGGGACACTTAAATGTCCCACTTTACTGCTGAAGCTCAGGGCATCTGGTCAGTTGCTGCCCACCTCTGCCCATCACCCAGGACCTGGGAGAGTGCAGAGAGCTGCCTGACACTCCCAGCTACAACCGCTGACCTGTTGAATCAGCTGAGGCTAATAACAGGTGTGAGTGCACTTTGCCAACTGCCAGTTGTCTTTGACACTGGGTGGGCTCTGTGCCAGTTGAACCACCTCCACTGCCAACCAGCTAACTGCCAAAGGAGAAGTGGGGGGAAGTGGAGCTTTTGGAAAGTTATAGGCACTTTTTAATCTCTTAGTTTCAATTCTGTAATGCCCTGGTCTCACACCATCTCAGTGCCAGCCTGTGGTTCCAGAAAAGTGGTCAGTTTATGCAGGAGACTGAGGTGGCTGATGATGTGGAGGACAGTGAGGCTGTCGGTGCATGTTGGAGGGAGTAGTGCGCTATTGGAAGGATTAGTAGGTGGGCACAGGCCTTCCTTTAGCTACCCCATGTGCCTGCTCTGGCCTGTACCTGCTTGCCGTGCATGAGTGATTCCCCACCTGCAGACAACGTCCTGGAGGGCTTCTGAGAAAACCTGCTTTATTCGTGCTTGACCAGTTTAGAGCACATATTAGTGAAACTACAAAAAAGAGCTTTAAAGAAGTGAAGATTCATCTAGCTGTAATTCCTGGGGGTCTTATCAGCCAATTGCAACCTCTCTACCTTTCTATCAACAGACCATTTGAAATCTTTATGCAAGAAGAGTGGAACAAATGGATGGCTACTTGTGATCATGATTTGACATCTACTGGACAAATGAAGAGCCCACTGTCACTCAAATTTTTGAATGGGTTAAAACATCATGGCACTCAGTAAAGGACGATACCACTGCGTGGTTCATTAAAAAAAATGTGGTATTAGTAATGCCTTAGATGGAACTGAAGATTGTATCATATGTGAAGATAGCGAAGAAAGTGATATCAGTGATTGTGAGCAAGTGAGCTTCATAAATTCCGACACTAGCGATGATGAGTTCTTGGGCTTTCCAGAAAACTAGAACAGTGCTTGAACCTTAAAGTCTCTCCTCATTTGTTAATGGCAGTGATGATTGTTCTTAACACTGCTGTTGACTTTACATGGTTGAAATATTATTCTGCTATATTTTATTAAATATTTTAGTACACCATTTGGTTCAGAATATTGTTTTTCTTGTTTTCCTCCTGTAAACCTAGGTGAGTCTTGTGATCAGGTGCATCATATAGTGTGAAAAATATGGTATATTATTGTTAATCAAATTGCTTTACTTTTTCTTTTTCATCTATAGTTATCATATTATCTCAAACCCTATTTTTACGTAATTCTATTTTCAAACTATTTTACTTTTTCTTAAATTCTTAACCCTGTAACATGTTATTTTGTTCCTCAATTTGTCTTAAGTCTGAAAGCTCTACTTCTATTATATCCTGTTGTTTTATTTTCTAATTATGTTTTTGTTTATTATAATCCTATTCTATATGTAACATTAAGTAGTTGTGAGTTAAAGCTCTTTTGTTTCCTGATTTATGTTTTCTTCTAGATTGCATTACTTTTTTTCTTTTTCCATGATTATTTTTTGTTTTTTCATTTGCTCACCTGGTGTCAGGATGTTTCTTTTTATCTTGTTTATGCTTGGACCACTCAGCCTGGACCTTCTCTTTGCTCTGATACAGAGTGGGTAATTCTTAACTATCTTTCTACTATATCTGACCTGTAATGAGAAAACAAGAAAGAAAGGAGGCCAGATCACCTTGGTCAGTGTGTAGTTAGACAGGAACCTGAAGTTTCAAGCATCACTTCTGCCTTGATTGGCTAGAACATAGTCACATGGCCGCATAGATACTGGAAGCAAGGGGATCTGGGAAATGTAGTCTTTCTTCTGGGAAGCCATGTGTGCAGGTAATATTTGGGAATTATGTTATTAAAGGAAGAAATTTGAGAACCAGTTGGCTCTGTGACATTAGGTTTCCCGTCACCTAATAGTGAGAGGAAGCTCACCTCCAGGACAGGGTACACTTGGACTTCTGAATTGGCTTAGCCAATTCATGATGGCTGTCTCTCCTCCTCCCACCAATTTTTTATTTATTTGTGGAAACAAAAATAGTTCCTCAAATAGCTTCCAGTAGTTTCCACTTCTCTTCACTCAAAAAAGGAAAAAAAGATGAGAACGTTTTTCTAACTTCTATAATAAGATTTGGTGCTGTTAGCGAGCATCCTTGGGGTTTCTTTGACCCACCTGTATGTGTCCTTCTGGGGAGTTGAATCAGGTGAGAAGTCAGGCTGTGTTTCTCTATCTTACTCATTTGCTACCTCTGTATTTCTCCGGCTTTTCCATTCTGCTATTGTACTTGTTTTTCTAGCTCTATAAAACAATTTTTTAAATCATTTTTAAACTATCATTTTATATATAAAATAAAATGTTAGGAGAAGGGAAAATATTGGTTCATGCTTAATCTATCTTTTTGAATCAGCAGCAAGGTCCACATTAGGTTTTTGGAAAACTTTTGGTAATCCTCAAGCAATACCACTCAGGAAGATGTGTGCTTTGCTAACTGATTCTGGGGATGGCCCAGTGTGTCCCCCAAATTTATCTCTAAGTTTGGCATCCCACAGCGCTAAGCTTATATGCCATTTTCAATCAGGTATCTAGAAAGTTCATCTCACAGTTGCTGGGACATAGGCTGCTATGAGACCATAGATGAATTCACACTTAATAAATCCTATAGGGTGAGGATGTTGCTATTGGGTAGAGATAAGAAAGGGAAATTTAGTCAGGAGGCTTGCATGTCTGTAACCAAGAGATAAGTATTTAGAGGACATGCCATCTTGTTATAGAGAAGTTCCATAACAAACAGGTTGTGAAAGAAATTTCTTTTCAAAAAAAGAAAAGAAAAAGAAAATCTGCTACACTAACTCGCCAAATTCTTGCTCTAGAACAGGGGTCTCCAAACTTTTCAGCCCGTGGCCCGCATTAACTATCAAACAGCAGTTTGGGGGCCGACTGCACACTCGAGGTCCAAATAAAAAAGAATCAAAACATAGATGTTGTTTTTAATTATTTATTTAATATTATTTTATTCAGATAAAAAAGGTCTCCACGGGCCGAATGAGAGGGCCTCGCAGGCTGGATGTGGCCCACAGGCCGTAGTTTGGAGACCCCTGCCCTAGAAGAAGAGTCTCCTAATAGGCTAATTTTGTTTTTACATTTCCCTTTCATCTGAGGTTTTCTTATTCCAGCTGCTCACCATGGCTTTATTAATCACTAGATATTTATTTAGCACCTACCATGTGCCAGGAACTATTCTATGTTTTGTGAATACTGCAGTGAACTAATCAGACAAAAATCACTGTCCTCGCAGACTTTGTATTCTAACTTATTAGTATAGATTAATAACATAAATAAGTAAAGTATGCTCTATAGTAAAAGGTGATAAACTCTATGGGAAGAAATAAAATGAGGAGTGGGGATGGGAAGTGCTGTAGGTAGGGATAGGGCTCTGGGTAGTGTTTGCCTTCCTTTCTTATGTTTTGGCCACATGTGGACACAAACATTTGTGCCATTTCACATTTGGATGGCTGAGATGCATGCAGACTTGAAAAATTACTAAACAGTATGAAAGTGACTAAATACAAAATGACTAAATACTAAAGGGAATTCAGATAGAATCACACAGAATATATGCCAAATATTAGGACTCACAGACCCTGTCCCCTTTCACGTTCTGTCCCTTAAAATCCTTACTGTCTGAACGCGAAGGGCTGAAATAATTCCATAGGCCCTTAGTGCAGGTTCCACACATATCTCCTAACTCGTCTCCATGTGGAAGATTCCTCCTCGCCATCCAACAGGCAGGACTCTCACTTTCGACGTGAGCCATCACATCTAATTTATTTCCTTGGCCTGGTCCCCCTAAGTCATTTCCCTCCCTCAGTTATAATTAGTTTCCAGTCTGAGAAACACTTCATTTCCCTATGTGACAGGTGTAGTGAATGCTCTCATCTGCTTTCTACAGCAGGAGTGTGCTTTTGCCCTTGTAAGCTATGGCAGAGACACCCATAGCTTATTGAATATACATGTGCTCCCTGACTTTTCTCAGAGCCCTTAAAATGTAGGAGGGCCACATTTCAATGCTAGGCTGCAGCTTCATAGAGACTAGTTTCAGGCACAGAGACTAGAAGTCACATGTTCTGGTTGGTATTGTAGCAGGAGGGAAAAAGCCTGGATTCTTGACTCACTATTTAGAAGAGTCCCGCTGAACTATTGGACCCACAGTTGACATTGTGTAAGTAAACCATACACCTTTTTGTGTTAAGCCACTAATAGTTGAGAGTTTATTTCTTACCACAGCATAGCCTAGCCTAAGCTGATGAACACCTGGCCTAAGAGTAAACTCAGATCATAGTACTGCAAGTTCCAAAGCATTCTTATAACAACTGATGTGTGGTAACAAGGAAGTTTTCCTTCATGCCAAGGAGGTAGTCTAGAGTAGTATTTAGGGTATGTTAGAGACATCAAGGTTTGAATCTTGGAAATGCCAGTTACTAACTCATTGTGTGACATGAGTTTCATTTCTCAGCCTCCCTGATCTCAGTTTATGTACCCTTATATCATAAGTTTGTTTTCAGGGTTGATTGAAGCATCTAGTAAAGTTTGTTACACAGTAGGCATTCAGAAAATCTGATAAGGAGTTAAGAAGTTGGTGTAGAGTAGATTCAGCAACGTGCTCACTGATTAGCTGAAGCAGTCACATCTGATGTCATGAGTCTGTGTGCTTAGGGAACAGGGAAAAGACCTAACTGGGGCTGCTCCCTGGACATCTTCGACCCAAACTTAATGGTAAATAGGTGGAACTAAGTCAAAGGGGTAATTTCTTATTTTGATGACAGAAAGGGCATTTCTTCTTACAACTAATAAAAACTTAGGTGACTTAAATATGTATAAAATTAAGTGTTGACCTAAGAAAATTGTTATTTTTAAAGATCTATTTTATTGTTTGAAAGACAATGAGAGACAGAGAGAGAGAATTAGTGGAGAGACCACAGCAGTCTCCATACGTGCATGTCATTCATTGGGACATAGTTTCATTCCACACAGGTGGATGTGGGGCCGTGTGGGGCAAGAACTAAACTGGTGGCCTCCTATATGGGAGGCAAGAATCTTTGCTGCCATCCTGGTGCTTACAGTTGTGCCACAGTTCAGCATATGGATTTGCATGAGCTGGGGCCCAGATTTTGTCCCTGACCACGCAGTTGCAAGGCAAGCACTCAACCTGTTGAGCTATTCTGGCATTCCCCCCAAAATTATTTTTAAGACACTAAAAATAATGTCCTTTTAGATGGAAGACTTGAGTCACAGAAGCAGAAAGGCAAGAACTCTGATGAAAATGATTGAATCTGCTTTAAATATATCATTCATCAAAGCCATGAAGCAATTTAACGATCATTGAAAATTTTCAGAAGTTGGACAAAATTAGAGAAATAATAGCTCTAATAAACACTAGAATGACTTCCCGGCATGATTACATCAGGTCATTATCATTGCCAGCAACACATCTCTGCAAGACGATGATGGGGCCTTGGAGAAGTATGTGGAATTAGCTCATGTCAAAAATGATGTGTGGGGGAGACGTCCAAACCACTGAAAGGAGCATTGCAGGTGACCAGGACCTGCTCTCCATCCTGACAAGTTGTCCCATTCAAGCTACACAAGGGTGACAATTAGTTGCACCATCACAGGACAGCATATCCATCTCCAACCCAACATTCAGCCAGAGCAAACAACTTCCCCACTCCACTAGCAGGGCAGTGATAGAATTAGGTATTGGCAATGAATGTAAGACATTCATTGAACTGCTACATCTGAATGGCTTCCATTCTATTCAGAGGTGGAGACAAGACAACTTTTCTATATTGTCTTGACAATTCCTCTCAGGAGTCATAATTGGACAAGAAAGCGCTATTATCTGATAGTTTCCAACTTATTTACAACAAGGACACTAAGAAACAAGATTAGAAATCATGAAAGAAAGATTAAATAGGGCTTGTGTAGTGGGTTTTTAAAAAAGATTAATTTTATTGTTTGAGAGAAGATAGATGATAGATAGATAGATAGATAGATAGAGAAGGTGGGAGGGCCCAGAGTACTCTCCATAGTTGTACATCATTAATTGCGACATAGTTTCGCTGCACACAGGTGGATGTGGGGCCACACGGGGCAAGAACCGAACCAGGGGCCTCCTGCATGGGAGGCAGAGACCGTCACTGCTCTGCCATCCCAGAGATTACCAGTGTGCCCCAGTTCAGCATCTAGGATTGCACAGGCTGGGGCCGAGAATTGAACCCTGGACCTCACAACTGTGAGGCAAGTGCTCAACTGCTGAGCTACCCTGGCATCTCAAGACGTGTGCAGTTTCACCATCAGGGTTTTAGGGTCTTCAGAAGGCAATGAACTGTGTGATAAAGGAGGAACTCTTGTTGAGTAGAGGCATTGGCTCCTCACAAACCAGTCCTCCCTTTCCTCCCCTGATTTCTCGGTGATGGTTAGCAGAGTATTTGCTAGATCACTTTAAAATTTTTCATCCAGCAAAACATTTCATCACCTTTATTTCTTCCCTCCCAGAAAGGCCCACTTTTAGGCCCCTCACAAGCTCTCAGGAAGAGGCCCATGCAGTGCTTCTGAGTGGGGTTTCCAATTTCCTGATTTTACTTCCTGTTTTCCAGGCTGCACTGTGCTCACTCTTCTGAAACTCACTTGGGGAAACCTGCAGGGATATTTTCCTGTCGTGGAGTGTCCCAAAATCACTACGGGAAGCAAGGCAAACTCTCCCACTTCTGCCTCAGGGTAACTGCAGGCCATGGATTTGCTTCTCAAAACTCAACGGGTGGGAATACAGGTCACCTGGGGATCTTGGTAAAATGACTCAGCAGGTCTGGGGTACAGCTTGAGACTGTTTTTTTGTTTTTGTTAACAGGTGTCCAGGTGATGCTGCTGCAGTGGTTCTTGAGTTGCAAGGCCCGAAGTGAGCCTCTTACACGATAATGCAGGGCCACGGGGTGATAGGGGCATTGGGGGGCAGATGAGACCAGATACACCCTGAACTCATCACTCAGACTCTCTAAAATTTGGGTTCCTCATTAATAAAGTGGAATTACAAAACTTGCCTCACAGAGCTGCTGTGAGAACAGCTAATGCTCTCAGATTCACTGCCATCACAAGGGAAGATTCTCATAAAGTGGGGTTTACTCCTTCTCTCTTGAAATGATGAGATCGGTTCATAGGACCTTGATTGCTAACTAAGAGGTGACATGCATGGGGTAATATGACATTCTCACTTGTATCATCTTTATACAAGTTATAAAAGTAGTTATCATCCTGATCTCACATGCTTCTTGGTGCTCAGATCCACTCAATTTGAGGCTCTCTTCACTCAAGTTGAAAAGGTGCTTACTATCCCTTAGTGGATATAGTTCAGGAAAATGGAGGTAATTCTTGGCAGAACTGCTTTTTAATGCAACACAACAGCTGTACTTACCCCTGGGAAGCAGAAACATGGAATATTACAAAGTCCATCTGATTTGTAGAAGGATATGTTGCAATTCAGCCCAAGTGATGATTAATAGGTTAGCAGGGAGGACAGGAGATGGAGCGATAAATCATTTTCCTGTTTTAAGTTAAACATTTCAATGCTCATGACATATTTAATTTCTGACTTTGGGAAATAGTGTATGATGACTTAGCTTATTAAAACCAGTAAGAAAAGCATAGTTTAGTAGCTAACTTGGGATAAGAAAGGAGTGAAAAGCATCTATGTTTAAGTTCTTCTTAAACAATGAAACAGAGAATATTAATCCATGGCCCTTAGCACTTTTCAGAAAGTAGGTCTGAACTAATTATGATAGAATCCTTGCAAGTCAGCATGTTTTCTGGAAATATCCATGAGCTTAAATATAAGTTCAGTAAAGTGATCACTTGGCTCTGTATCTGACTCTTCTCTCTAAACAGAGAGACCTAAAATCCCACTCAGTAGGGAACATACCCTATTCTTGTTAAATCTCAGAAGGTGCAAAAGGTGTAAGTATCCAGAGAAAAGCAGGGATATTGATCCACTGTGAAGAGCTATGTAGAAAGCCGCCTACCCCTCATAGAGCTCCTATGCTTTCAGAGTTAAATTTTCCTGAAGTTAGAGGAAGATAAAGAAAGCATTAGCGGTCTGTAGATAATGATTAGGGTAAACCAATATTGTAACAAGCTTTGCACAGGGTCCTACTCATCATGCTTTGGCTCAATACTGCTATTGTCTTTATTATTGTTATTATTACACTATTTTTTGGTCCCAGAGAAAATAGAATTTTTCCTAAGAATTACCAAATGGCCAGTTGTAATGCCATGTTCAACTTTGCTCTATGCCTAAATTTAGCATAAGCACAGCATAAACACGGTCAGATTACCTATACTCTACAAACAACACTTACCAGTAGGTACTTGTGAATTTCATTAAAAAAAACCCAAACCTTTACCAAATGAAATATAGAATATTTGACCCAAGATTTAGGATTGAAAACTTTCCACTTATAAGGTCAAATTCTCTATTTCTTATCTTGGTAAATGTCCAATTTAGGTTGATAGTCTACCTTCAGGAAATGTCTTATTAATCTTCTCTCCTTATTAGGATACTATTTCTAAAAGAAAACTTAAAAAAATCCTGAAAGTTATTTGATGCTGGAATAATACCAATTTCTTTCACAAAGCTAATATAATAAAAGCCATCAGGTTTGGGATATTTTATGAAAATGTTTAATTCAACTGTTTCTTTGGAATGTAGTAGTCATAGTTTGGAATTTAAGTTACAGTTCAGTTCTATGCGGTTTTTATGCTATTCAGTGTCTGAGAATACAAATGTCATTTAAAGTTAAGGCTTCGCTGTTCATTTTGAAATAACAATTTACAAGTGTCATATTGTCATAGAAAATAAAAATTTCTGTAAAAAAAATTTGCACAAAATTTTATGATGGTACAAAACATGAAGCAATAATATACAAGTAAAATGAAAACATTTTACTACAGAAAGTTTTATAGATTTCAATAAAGAAAAAATATGTTATTTTACACCTTTAAAAACTACAAAACAATCTAAAACAATATAAACTAAACATTTTGTAACACTGCCTTTACAAATTAATAACTCTATAAACATATAATTTTTAAATATATTTATCAGTGCAAGATACTTTAAAATTTAAAGTTTCAGTATCATTTTTCCTTGGCTGAGGACAGACTTAAGTCCATTGCCTTAAAATAAAATCAAGTCTTAGTGCTTTTGTCCTGGTATGATTATAACAACAGAATGAATGCCTCTGTGGACGAAAATCTATTCTTCTGTAGTAGTGATCAATACTTTCCTGGAAACAAAAGGCATTCTCAATCCAATTAAACCAAGATGAATGGACTGTCTTGTCCATGATGCAAATGTGACTCCCACAAATGTATTTGAGTGAGACCTATAGTAATGCAGGAAGGGAAGAAGATTGAAAAGTTCTTATGCACAACATGGCATGACACAAATACACTGAAAACAACCAAAGCTTCTTTGGATTAATTCACATGCTGCCCGATAAGATATTTACTTCTCTGAGCTCTTAGAGCCTTAAGTCTTACCAGCCCCAAGACAGGCTTTTTCTTTGTGAGCCGTTGGAAGTTTCTAGAAGCATTCATTCAAGTCCCTGTTTTCTCAGGGTAGCTGCTGAACAGATTTTAAAAAATATTTGTTTTCATTTCACTTGTTTCCCCCACCCTCTTATCTGAAAACACTTCATCACTAGGCACCAAGATTTACAGTTGCTTTCTTAAATTAACTGTTCTTTTTTCTACTTCCTTTGTCTGACCCAATACCAAAACAAGAAGGTTCTCATGAGTCATTTTTGCATATATGGATGTAAAAAAATCTCGTGTTTTTGGATATTTGGAGAATTGTATTCAGCCCTTCCTTTGGGTCTCACTTAAAGCCAATTAATATTACTTCTCTCAACTTACCACTATTTCTATTAAATACAAACATTTCTATCAAAGATCGTTTTGATTGTAATAGACAGACAAATGGCTTAAGGAAAAAAGATACTGTCACTTTAACCAGTTAACAAGAAAACCAAAGTTAGACTTTGGAGGGCAGAGTTAGGAATTTCCCTTATTTATTTTTAAACATAAAGTCTAGTAAAATTATTTGCCATTCCCAGCAAGTTAAAGCTGCAAGTTTCTTTTCTGGGCAATGGCAAATGCTTAAATTCTAAGAGAGAAAAAAGACAGAGAGATAAGAGAGAAAGAGTTTACATTTGAAAATACATTCCATATGAAAGA
This sequence comes from Craseonycteris thonglongyai, assembly GCA_004027555.1. Taxonomy (NCBI): domain Eukaryota; kingdom Metazoa; phylum Chordata; class Mammalia; order Chiroptera; family Craseonycteridae; genus Craseonycteris; species Craseonycteris thonglongyai. The sequence goes on from PVKE010015446.1 coordinate 25,238, forward strand.
ACGAGAGAAGAGAGTATTGCAGCTTTATACAAAAGGATCAAGAGACATGACATCGAACTACGGAGAAAGCAGAACAATTAAGCCACATTGCCAAATCTTCAGAGCCCTTGTCTTCCTGGGGGCCGACATCTCACACTAAAATAGACTTTCTTCTTAGTCAGCGGGCCACCAGGATTTGATTAGAGTAGGGCTTTCACCAGTGAGAAACAGAGCAGGTCATTAATGTAACATAATGAGAACCAGTACAAACAAAAAGGCACTTGAGAGGACATGGACTAGCCAGTGCCAAAGATTTTCTGTCAACAAGAACACCCAGTTGCCAGCAGTGTTTGGTGATGGCACAGTTTTCTCGATGGAGTTCACAAGCACGAGGTTTAGTACAACACTGGAAAACATCAAGAAAATTGGACGGTATTGCTTAGTAAACAGAGGTGACACACGACACTGGTACTGAGGCTACAGTCCTTTAAAAGAAAACATCCTAATCCTTCTCTGCCTATGCACGACGCGGGCAATTACACACTGGTACGGCTTCAGGAGTCCATTGAAATGCGGTTATTCTAATATACTCTGGGCACTGGGCTACAGGTAGCATGTCCGTCCAAAGGGCCCCACTGAATACACTTGGCGCCAGCATCTTGGATTTTGCACAGTTTCCGAAAAGAATCCGTAAAAGGGAGAGGAGAGAGAAGGGGAGGAGGAGTCAAAATGAATTATGAAGTCAATCATACTTGGTCTCAACACCAGCATTTGATTATGCAAATTAAACCAACAGAAAACAGCTGACTGTACATGATTCCGATTGTGAACACAGCTAACTTGTTCATATCTGTCGGCCACACTCATTGAAGCTCCTGAGAAAAGCCTGGCTCAGCGTCATCACGCATTTCCCAGCCTGTACAGTGAAAGATCAACACACTCAAGTTACGTCCTTCCACCTCCATTCTCGGACTCGACTCTTCGTTTGTCTGCCTTCAGGCCTCCGAATAAGGACTCTGTGTGTTCAGTTTGTCTTTTTTCAACTTCACACCATCCACCAGTTCAAAGTTGTAGTTCTCCAGGGCAGACAAGTTTCTTTCTGACATCCCGTTGTGCCAACACGCACAGTACAGTACGACCCCACACACAGCCCCCAGGAGGACGCCCAGCGCGCTCATGGCTATGATGGTGATGAGGATGGGATCTAAGGTCTTCAGAACGCTGCCGGGCTTCCTGGAGATGTTCTCGTCACCTTCTCCCGTGTTCTTGTATCCTGGGGTGCTCCCTGGGGAGAAAAACAACATGGGCTCCATGAGACTGCCAACATACCTGATGGACGTAGACAGAAAACTGGAGACAGAGGAAAGACAAAGGAGAAAGTCACGCTCATTTTGTCTGTCCTCTCCTCGGAGCCTGCGGGGGAGTTCTGAAGTGGGGTTTGGGTCCTCCGTTGCTGGGGAACAGCCAGGTTTGTGTTTCAGGCGTGGCTAGGAGTCAGCGTGTGGGAGGTGAGGAGACCGAGGAGCTGTGACAGCTAGCTTAGCACATGGAAACAACTGATTTCGAGTAAACAGGGAGGTGTACGTTCTAATCTAATTCAGATTTCACGCAGCCTGCTATCTGTGCTAGATTGTAATCTGCATTTTTCGTCCTTGGCCTGAGATGCAGTCACCAAGCTTTGCAAAATGCTTAGTCGTGCATTTGGGTAGCAGGGGATTTAACCATTCCCTGTGCATTTGCCCGATTGCAAGTAGGCGCAAGGGATCCCTCCAAGCTACCCTTTCATGGGGTGTCACGTCAAGTAACCTGCACAGTTTAAACATGTGTTTGTTTTTCCACATATATAATCTTCAAGTCAAGCAAGTTTCCTCCCAAGTCTGCAGTGGTTTCACTCAACACACAGATCTTGCAGAGCAAGGGAATGCTTGCTGCTGTCCATTAGAAGGGTGAAGTCTCTAATCTTGAGACCATCTCTGTGTTGTGCTGAATAGAACACGTTTAATAATCAGCATCTTTGCAGCTCTGGTGGTTTCACTGAAGACGGTCACACTGCCCTGCACTTCATTCACTGGGGAAATGTTTTCTTTAGAGTGGAACATGAGAAATTATGAACACGGAAGCTCTGAGTCTAATTACCTGGTACTAGAAACGAGACTAAAATATTAATGTGCAATGTGCGTGGTGTTTCCTTAGTGGTGTTCTGATCAACAAAGATTCTAATCAAAGAAAACTGAAAAGATGAGATACAAGTTCCTAAGCAGGGGTAAACGAGCCATGGGGATATTAATATTCTCTCCCTTGATAAACACTGTTTTGAAACAACCTCTAATAAAGTTTACATCTCAGAGTGGGCTATGTTACTAAGCTAAATGAGCCATGTGTTAATATTACTAACAGCATCGTATAACACCATACTTATTTGTCTCTATCAAGTCCAAATGTGGCTATTGTAGGACCACATTGCTAATGGCAAAAGATGTTGATGCTGATGAGTAGAGTACAGAGCTGCAGCAGCAGCTGAGAGTGACTCTGGGGCATGTGTCCAACACCCCACCACCATTGGCCTGGAGGTGCGGAAATTTCTGGGAATAAACTAACATCAGACAAGGCCTAACTCTGACCAAATGTCTTCAATTTGATTACAAAGCAGTGTTCAAAGAAAGCATATTTTCAAGTTAATCCATCTCAAGTTCAAGGCTCTCACTTAATTATTAATAGCTATGCTACTTAAGGTAAGTCACTGATCTGAATTTCAGTCTCATCATCTGAAAAATGGGAATAAATATACCCCACAGAGGAACTGTAAGGATTAAAAAGAGGTGATGTATACAAAGTAGTTGGAACATACTAACTTCTCAATAAGTCCATATTATCATCATCATCAATCATCATCATCATCCCAAAACTAGGGTTCCAGTAGAGGAGGATAGGAACAGATGGACTAGAGTCAGCAGAGTATCAGACATTGGGCTCCAGTCCTTTAAAGATCTAATCTGGATATCAATCAGACAGAAGCATTTGGGTTGGTTTCAAATTACTGTATGAAAATCATTGTAGGTCTTTGGTTAAGTCATAGACTTCACTCGTTTTCTGTTTCCATCGTTATAAAATGAGACCAGTTTCCTTGATGATCCTCTAAGTTCTCTTCCAGCTTAGGGACGGAGGTGCTCAGGTCAGGGCTCAACCATTTACATAAGCCAGACCTGTTACAGAAGTTTCCCAAGTCTCCAGGGCAGCTTAGAAGAAGACCCTGTGTGACAACAATCCGATCCACAGTACCACGGGCAAGGATGTTTATGTTGTGTGCACTGCTTTGATATATGGGTATGCTAATGTTCCAGAGTTTCTTTATAAATGTAATGAAAGCCACGGACATTTTTAAAAAAAATTGGTCAGAAAGACAAATTTACCTGTTTCATCAATTTTATTTTCTGGGTTCTTTTTATCCAGGTCTGCTGGTCCTGATACGTCAAACAAAATTGAAAGAGATATTTGAACTGCCAACAAAATAATATAATACATACAAACTACATAACACACACACACACACACACACACACACACACACACACACACACACACACACACACACACACACACACACACACGCTGTGGCTCAGCTGGGTTTCCTTTGAAATTTTAGTGCAATTGACCCCACCATGTAACTGTAGAGCAATAGAAAGGCAGGATTCAATGACTGTTAAGTTGGTGTCACATGTAAATCCAGGTAGCTCTTCTGTTAGTGGAGTGTGTTGTTTTAGGAGAAGAGTAGGGTGGAGACAAATGGTTTTAGCATTTACAGTGTGGGGGCAATCTGGTGAAAATAGAAAACGGAAATAGGGCTGATCATATGGCTACCAGCCCATGCTTTTGTAGATAACAGCTTCCTAAGTTTGATGAGTGTTAACTTGGTTGCCCAAATAGTATGCCAGCAACTCTGTCTTGTGACTTATCAAAACAAAACAAAAGAAAACAAAACAAAAAACAAACAAACAAACAAAAACCCCTCTGGATAAAGTGGAGTCTGGCATCCTTTATGGTTCTGAGTAGAGGGAAGGAGCTTTTGTGTATTCTGTTTGCCGCTCTATCTCAGCATTTAGAACAGTGTTCAGAGCATAATAGGAGCCTCAATAAATATTCGTTGTATTAATGCATGAATAATTGAGAAATAGTTGAGAATCTTATAGCATTCATAGCTAAATATTTGAGGATATGTATTTGATGAATAATTACATAATTATCTTAGATATCTTTTTAATGGTGCAGCAACATTAAATGTTTTGTTGGTGCTTCAGTTGTGACTTTTTTTAATCTTTTTTTTTTTTTAATTTTTATTGTTTTGACAGAGAGAGATACAGAGACAGAGAGAGAACTGAACTGGGAGAACTCCCTAGTCCAGCACGTAGGTTCGCACGGGCCGGGGCCGGGATTCGATCCTCGGTCCCTGGCATTGCAAAGTGAGCGCTTAACCCACTGAGCAATCCCGGCTTCCCCTAGTTGTGACCTTTTGAATATAGTGCCCAGTGACAATTATAGCAAAGTACACCAGACACATAAAAAGAAAGAGGCTCACACTAGAACTGTCTTAGCCCTCTATATATTCACTGAAGCACTGGATGCTGCTTTGCACATAATACGTGCTCAGTTAAAACTCATTGAATTAAACTGATTTCTTTGTTTTAGTTTGTGGAGTTTGCTCTACATTCCAAAGACATCACTGTTGTCACTCTTAGAACAGGAAAGCGGTGGTGTTACAATGCACTATGTAACTGCATGAAATATGTCTTTTAACAGCCATGTAGACTTGGATATGTATTATTTATGAAGTAGTTGCAACTGAAATATTAAGTCTCTTTGTTTACTATGAAGATTTGCTAACTAGGCTTTCAATAGATTTCCTTACATAGTACAAAAAAGCAGATTTTTATTCATTGCTCTTTTATTCTTCCAATTTCTTCAATTGACTCTATCAAATTATTGGCACTTTAGGGATTATGCATATTCAATATATTGTATAATAAATGCTTTGTAAACTGTTCAAATGACCTACAACTTATTATAGCCAAAAATACTCCTTTGTCCTAAGTTTACCCAATAGGCTTATTCCATTTAGTTACAATTAACATCCTATATATATAATATATGTCACAAAAGTTCAAGTGTAGCAAATGGGGCTTAAGACTAATTATTAGGCTATTACATTGCCATCAATGATGCTATTTATAATTCTATATCAAGAACTAGAGAATATGAATTGGCTTTTTATGTCAGATTTTTATCCATATATACCAGATCAATAAAAACCATATTGGGGAAGCCGGGATGGCTCAGTGGGTTAAGCGCTCACTTTGCAGCCCTGGGGACCGAGGATCGAATCCCGGCCCCGGCCTGTGTGGACCCATATGCTGAACTGGGAAGTGCCCCGAGTTCAGGTCTCACCCCGGCGAGACCCCGGCCCAGTTTCTGCCCTGTGCAGCCCTGCACCCACCTGTGGAATGAAACTATGTGGAAAAACCAATGATGTGCAACTATGGAGACTGTTCTGGGCTCTCCCCTTTCTCTCTGTCTCTGTCTCTGTATCTCTCTCTCTCTCTATCAAAAACAATAAAAATAAATCTTAAAAAAAAAAAATAAAAATCATAAACTCTAAAATACTAGTCAGAGTTTCTAAATTTCATTTCTTCTTTAATTATTTCAACTATTTTTAGAGTCAGAAATGTTAACTTGTTTATAATAAAGCAAAGAATTAAGGCTTCTATGATTCATTGCAATGCAATCTGAATTGAATTCACTGTGATCAAAATTTTCAAAGTCCTGCTGTTTCGTTCATGCACCCAGATATTTGGAAATTATCCAGATGTCTAAGTTTTCCACTTCTCATCAAAATGTTTTGGCACGGCGTTTATAGCCTGTTAACTGGAAGTTTCTTCTTTGCTATGTATGCTTTTTGGTTTCCACATCATTATATAGTTTTATAGGTACCAATCAGACACTCTAAATGAACTAGGTAAGGTAATGGGGTAGCTAAAGATAAACTGACCTGATTTTTGCCCTGTTGTACTAGAATATACATTTCATACGATGTGCTCACAGCCCAAATCAAAGTTCTAGCTCTACATGAACAAGACAAAGACCATCACATGAGAAGAAGCATGTCCTGAGGACGTGCCCCACTGGTATCTACAGCCCCCATACTTACTCGCACAGTCCTCTTGTGAAATGTGGTTATTGATACTAATGTCATCCACTGCAATCCCGCCAAGGTTTCCTTTTCCGATTTCGCCCTCAAAAATCACCTAACAAAATGAGATTGTGATCACAGTATGTAAATATTTGGGCCCCAATAGCGGTGTTTACAAATGCTTGTTCATCTCAAGCTATGGCACGTAAATGAAATTCATGAGATATCGTGTCAGCACACGCTTAGCTCATCAACCCATATTCACTGCGTCAGTGATGACATAAAACTTCTCCTCACGCTCTGTTTTTATAACACAAAATTTAAAACCGGAAAAACGCAGCAAATAAAAGGAATGATCATTGTGACAGCCCAGAAATAGATTAAAAGTAGCATTTCCCTTCTTTCCAGCAAATTGGTTCTATTCCTGTAATCTAGGAGATTGAAATGCACTACCGAGGTTATCATCATTGCAGCAATATCTCATGTTCAGGAAACCCCTGAAGTAATTTCTGGAGTGATTTCATCACCTCATTTGATAACCTTCAAAATATTAACTCGTTGTTTCCGGAGCAGCCGCTGTCTGCACCTTAGCAAAGGGATTTACCTGATAAAGTTTCAGTGACTTGTGGAGCAGGACACGCCCTTCCTTCCAGTGGTCTCCTTGGTGTCCAATGGCCATCCAGACCTGCTGGTCATACTCATCCGGCTTCTGGTAGCGCAGTTTGACCCTCAGCGTGCCCACATGGGAACCAGACATATGATACCAGAAGGTCATGCAGTGGGCCGAGTTCTGGGAATAAACCACAGGGCTCACCAGGCGAGCCACTTTGCCCTTCTGATTTTCGTCAGCCTGGGAGTAGATGAAATTGCCATCTCCTGCTGCGACAAAACAACTGTGTTAGGGAGAGTAGCCGAATTTGTAACTCCACTCGTCTCTTTTCTTTTAAGCTCTACCACTCAAACCTTCTCTCCTGGGCTGAGCACCAAGAAGCCAAACTCGCAGTGGAAAAGTAACAGTATGCAATTATTCAGTAACGTCTTTGGCACCCAAGGAGGAGCTCTAAGATTCTGTGAATGGGTATGTGATTGGGGCAAGACTGAAAAGCACCCTAAATCAGTCACTGTCATATGGACACGGGCTGTGACTAAAGTCAGCCTTTGCACCACTGCAAGCAGACTGAGAACAGAGGGCAAACCTATTTTTATGCAACTTCAAGTTTGCTTCAGGGATGCTGGGATAGCTCAAGGGTTGAGCGCTTGCCTCACAATGGTAAGGTCTGGGGTTCGATTCCTGACCCCGGCCCAAACAGCCCCATATGCTGAACTGTGCTGCAACTAGTAAGAGCAGGGATGGTTTAGCAATGAAAGTTCTCGCCTCCCATGAGGGAGTCTCCCAGTTTGGTTCGTGCCCAGCACAGCCCCACATCCACCTGTGTGGAATGAAACCATGTCACAACTAATGTACAACTCTGGAGACTGCTCTGAGACTCCTCCCCCTTCTCTCTCCCTCTCACTTTCTGTCAAACAATAAAAAACAAATCTTAAAAGAAAAAATAGATTGCTTCAGCAACACCTGTATGAATACAGACATTGAATGGAATAATTTAAATGCATTCTTATTTATCATTCAAGCAGCGGGACTTCTGGTTGATACTTTGTTCACTGTAACTGCTTGATAATAATAAAGTTGCAGTTTTTTCAAATAATCTAGTGATATCTCCCCCCAGCCCCCGCCCCATCCCATTCAGGTTATTTTTTACTAGTTTATTTCAATGGCAGTATGGAGATTACTCAAAAAAATTAGAAATGGAATTGTCATAAGACTCAGCAACCCGTCCCCTGGTTATCTACCTAAAAAACCTGAAAACCTTAATTCACAAAGACACATGTTAATCGCAGCAGTGTTCACAGTGGTCAAGTCATGGAAACTGCCAAAGTGTCCTCTGATAGATGACTGGATAAAGAAGATGTGGTACATTTACACAATGGAATACTACTCAGTGATAAGAAAAGATGAAACACAGCAAGTTGTGACAACATGGACGGACCTTGAAAACACCTTATTAAGCAAAATAAGTCAGAATGAAAGAATCAAGAAACATATGACCTCACCTATAGGTGGAATATAAAACTGAAAGGAACAAA
>PVKE010015447.1:0-33442 GCA_004027555.1 Craseonycteris thonglongyai
AGAAGCTTAATAGATCCTGTGTTTATTTCTCTTATTCAAAGTTAAGTTTAAATGTAAATTTACAGGATAATTTTTCAAATATGCTACTAGTGAATGATTCAATATGCATGATGAAAATCAGTATTTATTGTTTCATTTTAGAAAAAATCAGAAGCAACTGCAGTTTGCTGAAATTCTTTTTAATCCTGAACATTTGTATTATTAGACAATATATATAAAGAATATAGATACATACTGTTTCTTATGAATAATGTAATCAATCCAACTTAAATAGGGCAAAGAAGCAACAAGCTTATTTATCTCAATTAAGACTTAAAATTGAGAGATCTATTCTCAATATTTATTTAGGGTGTATATGTGGGTATTCAAATGGAGACTTGCTATTCCCCTAGTAACATTTTGTTTAGGTACAATTGTGGAATAACAAAATATATGAATGTATTAATAAAACTCTTTATTAAGAGTTTATATGCACACTATGAACAATGTACAATTTTGAATTTATTTTATTCTTTCCTGTTATGTTTGCTCTAAGTACATTTTTATAATATATACGATTTATATAATAAGTATACATTTTTGTATCTGTTGTGTCTAATAATTAAAATTGAATTTTTTATTTTGTTTTTCTCTTCATTTTACCTTTATAATTTTATTACATTTTACAAAATGAACAGGGTTCATTAGAAATTTAAAACAAACAATAAAACAAAAATTCCTAAACCAAAAATTATTGGACTAATTTACCTACCCTAAAATAATATCATGAATTATATTAATATTCCATTATAATCTCATGCCCCATGTTTTGCATAAAAAATGTGAAGTAATGTTGTTTTTAAAATCAGGCATATGAAACATTAACATTAATTTTATAGCTTTATTAACTAGCTATATATTAAAAACTATTTGAGATATTTCACTTTTCTACAGAAATATAGAACTATTCCCTTTTTATGTTTTTTTATCTTTTTTAATCAGTAATTGGCTGATCTTTTTCTTTTTTTATTAATTGTTAAATTTATTAGGGTGACATTGGTTGGTAAATATTACATAGGTTACAGGTATAAATTCTACATTACATTGTCTATGAATTGCATTGTGTGCTTACCACTCAGAGTCACATTATTCCACATGGGAGTTCTATTAAAAGAGAAAGAATGAGAGAGAGACAGGGAAAGAGAAGACTTTTTTTGATATTAAGAAATTAGCAAATTTGCTTACCATTATAACACAGATTCAAGGTTATATGTGGCTAGTTGTCCATAGAGTTTGCAAATCTGCCCCTGTACATGTTAGACAAATTGAAGGGTGATTTCTCAGACTTGAGAATAAGCACAGGGCAAGGCTTAAAAATGAATATTTTTTCTACTGTAAGGAAGAGGAGGAGCAAAGTAAAGTGTGGGCTACACCTGTAGGTTTGACATAGAAACAAAAGCAGCACTATTGCCTGAAGAAAATGAGACTAAGGTGTGTAGGCAGCTTAGTAGTGTTATTACCTTTAATTCACTTCCCACTTTGAATATAATTGATTGGAAGGTCAAAATAGAATTTCTCCAAACAACAATTCTGGCTGGAACAATCTATAAGAGCAGAGGAGCGTGTGTGCTTGCAGAAGCAGGACAGCTTCATCAGCCTCAAGGACACTGCAGAAAGCCTAGTCCTGCACATTGATTGACAGTGCAGAAGGAGACCAATCATTTCATAACTTTCATTTCCTCCACCTTCCTTTTTCAAATCTTAAGAAAAAGTATAAACAATGATTGCTTCAATTAAAATTTTAATAATGCATAACTTTTTACATAAAATGATGCTGGTATAAAAAATTTTAATAGTGCTTGTCATATGTTGATCACTTACTACCTGTAAATTCAGAGATAAGTACCTTAATAGCATTCTCTCTTAATTTTTCTATGCTCATAACAATTATGTCTCTCTCTATATATACATATGACTATTATATAAATATATTCATATATATATATATATATACATATATATATATATATATATAATCATAAAAATACGTCTCATTCCATGACAACTGTCTTATCTCCTGGGAAAAAAATATTTAAACATATCCAAGAAACTACATAGCTGGTAAGTATTTTTACTGTCAAGTGCTACTTTTCTAGTCATTTTATAAATATATAGGTCTATATATTTAAAACACACTATAAATGATATTAGCTTATGTGCAAATTACCGTATTCATAAAAATAAATATCCCAGTAGCCATTCATTGCCCATTGTGTATCCACCATACTGAGATTTGTCTTTATTATGCTTCTGACAAAGGTAAATAATAGGAAATCTAACAATCCCTAAAGCTCTTAACAAAAATACTTCAGAGTTTAACAAATCCTCATAAAATTTAACCTCTCAGCAGGTGAAACTACGGCAGAGTGACTTAAGAAGAAAAATAAGGACACATTTATCTCAGCATAGAAGAGCCAATCCTGAAATACTCTTTGCATTCTATGAGTTTCAGTCTGCACTATGCTAATGTATTAAGCTATTACAATTTCATATGCTCTTTTATTTTAAAGTGTTTGGCTTTGCCTATTTTTGTTGTTAATAATCAGATGAGTGGCTGTAGTTAGTATATGGTCAATGGATTTCTGAACAAAGAAAACAGAAAAAAGTTAGTAGAATACAGTTTTTTAAACTTTTTGGCCAGATTTAGTATTTGCTAAAGTAATAACATTTAAAATAGGATAAAACTTGAGCTTACTAGTTTTATTACTGAATTATTTTTGGCTTCAAATCAAACGCCCATAATTTTAATATGATCTTGCTATTGACATTCATTATAAAATTACAGAAGTATTTCATTAAACTAAAATCACATATCAGAGGTAAATGTCAATAAAATAGATTAAAGGTATTTTCTTATAAAATGCCACTGAAATTTTGTGCTCTCCCCCATAAATTCATATGTTGAAGTTTTAACCCATAGTGTGGTTGTGTTTGGAATACGATGTAATTAAGGTTAAATGAAGTTGTAATGGTGGGACCCTGATCGGATAAGATTAATATCATTATATGAACATACCTCAAAGATCTCTTTCTTTCTCTCTTTCTCTCTTTCTCTCTCTCTCTCTCTCTCTCTCTCTCTCTCTCTCTCTCTCTCTCTCTCTCTCTCTCTCTCTCTCTCTCTCTCTCTCTCTCTCTCTCTCTCTCTCTCTTCCTTCCTTTTTATCCACACCAAAGAAGAGGTCATGGGATATGGAATATGAAACAAAAAAACAAAGGAACAAACAAAACAGAAACAGATTCAGAGATCCAGAAAACATGCTGGTGGTTACCAGACTGGGGAATGTCGGGGGCAGGTGAAATAGGTGAAGGGGGCTAAGAGGTACAAACTTTCAGTTATAAAATAAATAAGCCATGAGGATGAAATGTACAGTATAGGGAATACAGGGAATATAGTAATTAATATTGTAATAACTTTGTATGGTGACAAATAGACTTATAAATATAATTTCATTATATATATATATATAATGAAATGATATTTACATAATGATATATATATAATGAAATTATAGTAAAAAATTATATATATATAATATGCTTATATATATAATATATATAATATATATAATTTTTTTATATATATATAATTTTTTACTATGATGCACACCTGAAACAATAGGATATTGCATGTGAATTATAAGTCAATTAAAAAAAAGAAGAAGAAAAGGTTATGGGAGAACACAGAGAGTTGGAATCCACCTGCAAGCTACAAGAAAAGGCTTCAGACTAAAATGCACTTTGCTGGCACCTTGATCTTGGACATCTCAACTTTCAGAACTGTGAGGAAAAAAAAATTAATTTTGTTTAAGCTACACAATCTATGGTATTTTGTTATAGCAGCTCAAGCTGACTAATATATACACTATATGCCAAAAGTAGTTTACCTGACTGTCTAATATATCTAGCATTTAATGTATTTTAAGATTACAGCCTTCAGGGAAGCCAGGATGGCTCAGTGGGTTAGGTGCTCACTTTGCAGCCCCGGGGACTGAGGAACGAATCCTGGCCCTGGCCGTGCTGACCCATATGCTGAACTGAGGAGTGCCCCCAGTTCAGTTCTCACTGGGGCGAGACCCTGGCTCAGTTCCTGCCCTGTGCAGCCCCGGCCACCTGTGGAATGAAACTATGTGGAAAAACCAATGATGTGGAACTATGGAGACTGTTCTGGGCCCTCCCCCTTCTCTCTGTCTCTGTCTCTGTCTCTCTCTCTCTCTCTGTCAAAAACAATAAATAAATCTTAAAAAAAAAAAGATTACAGCCTTCACTTAATGATTTTTGCCTTACATTATCAATTCTTAACTGATAAAAATTTTCACACTTAGAAGAATATTTTGATTCTGTGTATTCTATTCCTAAAATTACTTCTAGTATAAAAGTATATGAAAATAACTGCCTTCTACTGGTAATTCCATTCATAACTCATGTACACCATAAGAGTTGAGTAACATTCCAGTTTTGTCATGAATTATTTTTTGAATAATTATTATCACAGTGTGATGTATGACTCTTGAGACTACAACATCCTGAGGAGTAAAAATGATATTACACTAATAGTGAATATTAATTATACGTTGAGGACATCCTCCCAACCTCTGATGTTAAAAAGTCTTTATCCTAGTTAACTTTAACTTTTAAGCTAACAATTTCTAGAAGTCTCAAAGGGTACCATAGATATTTAATTCAGTAGGTGAGTAAAGGAGATCCACTCTCACCAATGTGGGAGAGAACCATCCAATCCATTGAGATCCCAAACACAACAAAAAAGAAAAAAAGAAAGGCTACATTCTCTTTCTCTCTCTCTCTCTCTCTCTCTCTCTCTCTCTCTCTCTCTCTCTCTCTCTGTGTGTGTGTGTGTGTGTGTTCTTGATTTAAAATGTCCATATCTTCTGGCTTTTGGACATCGGAACTCCTGATTGTCAGGCCTTTGTCCTCAGGCTGGGAGTAACTCCAGCAGCTTCCCTGCCTCTCAGGCCTTCAGATGTAGACTGAATTATACTGCTGGCTTTCTTGATCCTCTATCTTACAGACAGTGGATTGTAGGAAACCTTGGGTTTCATAACCTCTTGAGCCATTTCCTTTAATAAATCCTTTCTTGTATTCGTTTCTCTCTATGTCTCCTATTAGTTCTCTTTCTCTGGAGGACATGGACTAATACAGAGACATTGTATTTTGCAACAAATTATGTAGTACACTTCTTCTCTACTGTATGGTATATTTACTTATATGTATTTCATTTAAATGTTTGTACAATTTAAGCATTTGTTAATCCTTGCCACTAAGTGATTATTACTTGGTTTAAACAATTCTGATCTTTTCCTGGTAAATGACTCAATTTGTGCCACTGAAAGGAAGGCTGACAAATGCCAACATTAAACCTATCAATTCTAATGCATCTCTTTTGGGGACAGCTCTCTCATGACTGGGGGCAACTGGAAAACATTATGAGGGGACAAGCATTTCATCCTCCAGGAAAAGATGACAGCTAAAGTCATCCAAGGACACATACATGAACACAGAGCTGTCCTAACAACTTAACATAAGTTAATCACCTGCCCCCTTCTCTTGTTTCCAAGAACAAAGCATCCAATGTAGCCCTGTGGAGGTACATTGAAAGGAGAAACAAGTAAAGGCTCATTTTAAAATATTTATCCTCAACAGTCCAGGGAAGAGTATTTCCCCACATAACTTGAGTTAAAGTTTCACTTACATGTGAATCCCAAATATGAAGACTAAGGTAATAGGCTTTAACATCCATTAGAACCTGGCTTTGTAACTTTTCTCCAAAATAACACTTCTATGTCATTAGGGAAAATTGAAGTTACTTTTTTGTAAGTTGTAGAATATAAATAAGTAAAATATCTTGTGTGAATAGGAAGGATTAAATAGCATGTGTGAATACCAATAATTGGCACTTAATAGGTCTTTAATCAAGGTAAGTTTCTTCCCTGCTCTACATTTTCAGGTAACCTGTTGTTCACATCTTGTGAGGTGATCGATTTATGTCTTGTGAAATAAATAGCGAGGGGAAAGGTAAAAAGCATCTCAGACAAAATTATAGGGAAATGTACATCTAATAGCAAGCAATGATGTACATGCATGTAATGCTACACTCTAAATAACAGAGTGTGAAAATAAAACTTTTCTTTAGGGGAATAGTAAAGGACATGCATAAACACATACCTATCCATCCATCCATCTATGCCTGCATATGGTTAAACTGCTGACAAGCAGGACTCAGATAAGACTTCTCCAGAACTGGAATGAAACACGTGTTCTGAAGAATAGTAAACCTGTTTGCAACTTTACATTTGACCTCCTTACCATATAAATTAAATACAGCAAAGAAAATGGGTAAAATGCAGGCAAATGTTTAGAGATTTCTTACATCCATACTGTACTCCCCTTCTCACTTTCAATACCATTTAACAAATTATTACATGTTGGTGAATTTGTTTTTTGCAAAGCCAGAAAACTAATATTTTTCTTCTGTTTTTCAAGAGAATAGAATTGTATTAAAATTAGAAATACTATAAGGTATAAAATAAAAGGTTTTGTTAATATTATTCCTTTGATTTCTCTCCTGAAATAGAGATGGAGCTAACATTTTTCTGTGCTATGTCCCTTGAGATATTTCAAAACTACAAATTTCCAAACCAAAGATGTGTCAAAATATCTACATAAAATAAACACAATACATTTCCTTGGGATTCATGAAAGTTTAAATTTACCATAACAGAACATATCACTGATCAGGAACAAACATAGTAAAAGCAGCAACTGTGTTTTCTTGCATTATCTCTAGTGGTGAAAATAATCTTTACTTTTTACATTCCTTATGTTAATTGCCCTTATGAATAAAATCATGGCCAAAAGTACATATTTTCTACATTTCATGGACTATTTTTGATACTCTTAGAAACTTTTCCTGCTATTGGGTCTAACAGCATAGGTAGATGTCTTTGTCTTAAGAGTAAGAAATGGCTCTACTTTTTTGTTATGCACACTATTAAATGAAAACTGAAATTATATAATTTCTGTATCTAAAACAGATGAAAGATGAAACAAATTCTAATCATTATAATTATTTATGCTTTATGCTGTCAAATAATTTGTTTAGCTTATTATATGTTAGTGATTTTTTTATTGAGGTATTATTAACATACAATATTAATTTCAGGTATACAGAGGAATTATTCAATATTTGAATATGCTGTATTGCAAAATGACAACCACAATAAGTCTAGTTAACATGTCACCATGCATAGTTACAGATATTTTTCTAGTGGTGAGAACTTTTAAGATCTACTCTTAGCAACTTTCAAATAATCAACACAGTACCATTAACTATAGTCACCATTTGTATTTACATTTCATGACATTTATTTTACAACTGGAAGTTTGTTCCTTTTGCCACCAATGTGTTTTCTATGTCAGTGATTTGAATACCAGTATAGTGCCAAATGGGATTAGACTCAGATGAACATCACTGGCATCACGTGGAGTAAATGTAAAAGTGCCATCATTGGGAAAACATTCATGCCGTGAACTAGCTGAGTATACATGCTTTCCTAATTCTCATTATCGCAGAGATGCGTGCTCAGTCCACAACTACCAAAGCGTATGCATCATAAAATGGACTTAGAAGAAGGTACCTGCTCCATGAAACTCCTTTGATTGTTAGGGAGAAGATCAAAGGTGACCACGTATCAGACAGATAAATCTTCTGGTCAAGAAAATAACCTGGTTAAAAAGGGAAGCTTCCTGAGCAGGGTGACATCTGATCCTGTTTTTCACTTGAGTAAATGAAAATGAGGTTCTTGGGTATATGTCTCTTAAAATAACCACTGTTTTTTTAAGGATGTATTTTATTGTTTTGACAGAAGGAGAGAGAGCAACAGAGAGAGAGAGAGATAATGGGGGAGGGCTCAGAGCAGTCTCCATAGTTGTACATCATTAGTCATGACATCGTTTCATTCCACACAGGTGTTGTGGGGCTGCGCAGGGCCGAATCCAAACTGGGGATCTCCCATGTGGGAGGCAAGAACCTTCACCTCCATTCCAGCAGTTACTATTCACTCTGCAGTTTAGCACATGGGTTTGCAGGGGCAGGGGCCAGGATTCAATTCCCAGACCTTGTAGTTGCAAGGCAAGCGCTCAACATGCTGAGCTATCCTGGCATCCCCAAAATAGCTGCTCTAAAATATAATAACTAGAACTATTCTTATAATGCTGTTATCTTAAATTTAAATTCAAGGAATCAAAAGTTGAAAATGACTCCCACTTTTATATTCAGGCTAATAGCTATATAGCCCATTTTAGCCATGTACAGGATTTTCTAAAGTATCCTTAATTAGGAGTAACAAGACATTTCATAGACAATTTTACCTCCTTGATTTTATACCAACTGCATGTGCCTAGTTTACTAGCAAAAGCAGCTAAAGAAAATATATGACTATATCACATTATGCTCATTTCTGAAATTTATAGATTTAAAAATAAATGTCCTTGGGGAAGCTGGGATGGCTCAGTGGGTTAAGCACTCACTTTGCAGCGCCGGGGACCGAGGAACGAATCCTGGCCCCGGCCCGAGCGGAACCATATGCTGAACTGGGAGCTCCCCCAGTTCAGTTCTCTCTCTGTCTCTGTCTCCGTCTCTCCCTCTCTCTCTCTCTCTCTCTCTCTCTCTCTATGTCAAAAATAAATAAATAAATAAATAAATAAATAAATAAATAAAATGTTCTGCATTTTATCTATCCACACTTTACTTCTATCAGATACAGATAAAGAAAGGATGATAGCAGTCTAAAAGATTATACACTTGAAGGTTTGTAAATTTATTTGCCAAAATCTTTTAGTCTAAACCTACACAGTGTGCTCTTATAATTTAAGGAAAATATGTAAATTATACAAATAGTTAAAGTTGAGAACCAATGCAATAGGAATTGTGTAAAGCTTATAAGTTGCCATGGGTTTGATATGAGTTTGCTGATTCGTAATGCTATATTTTGAAGGTCTGTGAACTCAACTGGGTTCATGATCTATATTTGATTAATATATTACAAATGTATGTAGTAATTTAAAAAGTAATGTTAGAGGATGCTGGAATGGCTCAGCAACTGAGTACTTGCCTCACAATTGCGAGATCTGGGGTTTGATTCCAGGACCCAGCCTTGCAAACTCCAATGCTAAATTGCAGCACAACTGGTCACTGCAGAGATGGCTCAGTGGTAAAGGTTCTCTCCCCACGTGGCCCCATATCCAGCTGTGTGGAATGAAACCATGCAACAAACTAACAATGTACAACTAGGGAGACTACTCTGAGCCCTCCCCCTTCTCTCTCTCTCTTTCACCTTCTCTCAAAAAAACAACAAATAAAAAAGTAATGCTAATCTTCAGGAAATACTTATTGAGATCAATTATAATAAATTTTGCATTCTTTAACTGTCCATATAATTTTCATTAACTATGCCATTGCCATTTTTATTAAAAGTAATGCTAAAATTGGATTTTAGAAGTGTTGCGAGTAAAACAAATCTTTTGATATTTAAGAAATAAAACTTACATTTGTAAAATAAATGAACAAAAATATACATAGACTGATACTTTCATACTCAAAGGATTTAGACTTTTCTACTCATGTTTGCAGTATCACCACTTAATGGGTTATTAAAAATCAGAAACAGATTTTTATTTATGTCATGTTCTTGAATATAAGTATTAAAATTAAAAAAATTAATAGTCGTCTTTGTTGTCAGAGAAGATGACACTTTTTAGGTTTTAACAATCTATTGTTATAATGGGTTAAATAATGTCATCCCAAAACTAAACTGGAACTGAGAATGTGACCTTATTTGGAAATAGGGTCTTTGCAGATATAATTAGTTAAAGATCTTGAGATGAAATCATCTGGAATATAGGGTGGCCCATCAGTTCAATGATTGTGTCATTATACAACAGAAAACACTTTTGAATCACAGACACAGATACACAGAGAAGAAAGCAATGTGAAGATACAGGCAGAGAGATATGAGTGATGTTATCTGCAAGGCAAGAACACCAAAGACTGCCAGCAGTTACCACTAGAGGCCACTGAATCCTACGTATACATAAACTTTCAGGCCTGTTGTCTGTAGTCAATCAAAAGTTTGATACAGACTGCTTCTATCACAGAACTGCCCCCACTTAACCTTATCCCACCTCCTCATCTGTAGCCAACGTGAATTCTTTCAAAACAACTTACATCCTTTACCCCAAAATCATAATGTATAAAAGCACAAACTCCAGGACAGTGTCCATGTTGCCTTCCTCTAGGCTTGCTGCTGGTGATTTAGACTTCACGCCCTCCTTAGCCTTTCTCTGGATAGCATATGGCTCAATGAACCTCTTCCTTTCAAAGGCTCTCAGCCATGGAAGTTACATTTTTTGTTTAATAAGGCCATGGAATATTTAAAGAAAACCCTGATCAGTTACTAAAATTTAATAGTTTTATTATTTACAATAGTCTTCTCTTTTTCCATTTGCCCTGAGAATACTCATGGTGGCACTTGTGACAGCAGAGTTTACCCCGAGATAACTCTTGGATTACATTCAGAACCTTACCTACCAAATTATTACATACTGATCATATATATTTGTTACATTAGAATTGGAGATAAGTTCTGCTTAGAAATAACCACAAGAACAGTTTTTATATTTTATGTTCACATTGAAAACCAATCAGATTTGATTCAGCCTCAAAGAACGTTTTTATGTAAAATTAAATTAATATGGCAAGTAGCTGCCCCTTTTTTTTGTAAGTGGGAAAAATGTTAAAGTAGTTGTCTCAACTCCTGTTTCATACAACAGATTAGCAGTCATCAAAATGAGAATATGATCAAAGAACAAGTTGGAATGCAGGGAAAAAGATAAGGATAAAGTCACTCAAAACATAGTCTATGTTTTACAAAGACAGTAACTATATAACTCAAAAATTTTATTTTGATATATTTAATAATGCATTACATATTTTAAACACAGCCATGCTTTATGAAGCTCATATATATCTTTTTTTTTTCTTTCTGTACCTGATTGTTTTTCTTTCCTGAAATGGTACTTTGTTCCTCACATTTCTCTAGTGATTCTATTCTAATTAAGTTATTTGTCCACAAAAGTCTTAGAAATATTTTGAAATAGCAAAACATACCCCCCCTCCCATTTTGTTTTAATGTGTCTATTCATTATAAGTAAAACATATTATTGAGTCTTTTCAATTAAATATCTCAAATACTGTGGTTATTTCTTGATAATGAAGTTGAATTGTGAGCATGTTGTTTTTATTTCTAAATACCAAATTCAAATTAAGTATTATACCAAATACCATAATTTGTTGTTAGTACTTAAAGTATAAATTTTAAAAGAAAATAATAAAAGGTCTTTTGGGATAATTGGTATCAGTCAATGTCCTGTTTCTATTTGTATTACTATAGACGTTATGAATGACATAATGCAACTTCAAGTACTCATCTGTATGTCAAAAAATTATTTGTATGTAAATACCACTCTTATTTGTGACCATGATTTTTTAAAACTTAGAGTTTAGGGCAATTACAATTAATGCTCAATTATAAAATAAGTGAAACTCAAAATAAACTTTTACTACATGTTAAGAAAATACAGTGCTATAGTACTTTCATTAATTGGTTCTGGAAGATGTCAATATAATGAGTCCCAAACAAATTTTTCCCATAAGGAATAATGCAGTGGTACCTCAGTACTCATCATTAATCAGTTCTAGGAGACTCAACTAGTACTGAAGAAAAGATGAGTATAGTGACAAAATTTTCATGTCAAAATGTGTCGAGTACCAAATTCAACAAGTTTCAAAGCAGTCACAGTCGATTACTAAGGTATGACTGAATTGAAGTTGAAGTGTTGTGGTGATGAAAAATGTTTAAGACAAAAAGTAAAATTTGAAAATATATTTGAAAAAAATATATATATATTTTAAAATAACAGAAACAAAACTCAATTTTGATTTATTTAATAACTATTATTTTGTAAATCAATTTCCTTTTTTGCCTCAAATAGAAGACACATATTAGAGAGTTAATACATGGCATCATTAGGTAAAATTTTACACTGTCTTTAAGAATTTTATAACTACATTATGAGATGAAAAATATTTAAGTACCAGAATAAATTTTTGCTGCCCTTGAAAATTTTTACAGTAAATTTAACTAGGTGTCATATTTTATACCCCCACAGTGACTTAAATGTCTAATTAAATGGCACACTACCTTCATAATTATTGGTTTAATTATTGCTAGACTGTAGGGTCTACAGTAAAATTTATTACTGGTCTATTTCTCATTTGCAATGCCCCAATGTGCTGGATTTCACATAGTGCCATATTACCTGTAAGGAAATTGACACACAGAATATTTAGCAATTTGTCCAAATGAATATACTTAATAAGTAACAGAGTTATGATTCAAACCAAACCAGTTTGAATTCTTAACCAAAACACATACTGCTTATAGTGAGCTAAGGGATTATTACATGTATTTTGTCTTTTGTCTGGGAGTATCTAATGTATTATAATTAATAAGCAGCTGATTATTGGATCACTTTTTAAAGTGGTCCAAAATAAAGTTCAGTTAACAAAAAAGTCCCCAGGTACTTTATCCTACTGTTAAGAAAGAGTACAATATCCTATTATTAATACTAGTTTTGATATTATGTTTGTCCTTTATAATCAAAACTCTTTGTTGAAACTTAATTTCTTTTATAGCTTTAAAGCCTCTCCACAGGACTGACTGCACATACCATAGCAGTTTGCTTATCCGAGAATGAGCAATTCAGGATAGACAGAGAAAAAAAATATTTAGGCGACACAAAAGAGGTTACAGTGTTTTGTGTACCCTAATTAGAGAAATAACATGCCATAACATCTGCGATACTCTATTCATTACTAAACTCAGATCCAGTCCACACTAGAAACGGAAACTATACAAGGATGTGAGTACCAGGAGATGGAGATCATTGAGGACTATCTCACAGACTGCATACCACACTCATATACAAACAATACAAAATATTGGGCTACTATTTAAATTTTACTTTTGTTACATAGGCTTTTACGTTTTAAAGACCTAAGGAGGGGAAGCCGGGATGGCTCAGTGGGTTGAGCGCTCACTTTGCAGTGCTGGGGACCTCCCGTCCTCGGCCTGTGTGGACCCATGTTCTGGACTGGGGTGTTCCCCCAGTTCAGTTCTCTCTCTGTCTCTGTCTCTGTCTGTCTGTCTCTCTCTCTCTGTCAAAAGCAAAAACAAAATAAAACAAAAAGACCTAAGGAGATAAAAAAACAATATGAATTTTTAAAAACATTGGTTTTGGAACCCAGAGATATTTTCACCCTTTTTTCTTTTCTGCTCATTTCTAGGCTTCTTTGAAAATCATTGCACGTGTAAAGAGCTTGACATATTGCAATCAGAGCATTTTATCACGGCTTTCAGAAAGAAATTACCTCTAAATTATGCAAATTAATCAACTGGATAAATATGAGTGTGAACAAAATGCAAAGTGTTGTTGGAAATTCTCTAATATGCATGTTATCATGTTCATCATTCTTATTGTTAGTGAAAGACCTGTGAGAACCCTGGGAAAAGATAAGGTTTCCTGTTTTAGTTTCTGTTCTCTGGTATTTATCTAAGCATTGTTGTCTTACTATTTTTATCATCAGTCAATTTAACAACAATGTACATAAAGCCATAAAAGAAATAAATGGGTGTAATATTCTCTGTTGACTAATTATATGAAAAAGTGGTCAGACAATTTTTATATCTTTTTAGTTTTATTGACAAAACAATTGACCAAGCTTTATGTTTTTGTATTAAAGAAGAAAAACACATACATAAACACTAGAAAAGGAAAGAATAAAAGAAATATATTATAAAACAGCTATTTAAATATTAGTAAACAATTGCTTTTAAAATCAAACAAAAAATACTGACTAAGGATACAAATAGGGGGAAAAAATACTAATCAAAAATACTTCCTGAAATAATGGCTGATTCTAGCGTTTATTTTAAATTCCCCTCTCATTCATGTAACCATGTTTTCATGAGAAAAATTTTATTTTTTTCTGAATTTCACATGTTGATCTTTTCCATATTTTTGTCTTAAAGTTAATGTTTTTACACAAAAATCTTATTTATTTGATATATAAAAAACAAATTTCAGATATATGTATTTTCTTACAAAAGTAAAAATTCCAAATATTTAGTCATTTTTTTCATGAAGAATACT
This sequence comes from Craseonycteris thonglongyai, assembly GCA_004027555.1. NCBI lineage: Eukaryota > Metazoa > Chordata > Mammalia > Chiroptera > Craseonycteridae > Craseonycteris > Craseonycteris thonglongyai. The sequence continues at coordinate 14,326 of PVKE010015447.1, forward strand.
TCACAATTTGATTTGTTTTCCTATAGTTTTGATCTAATTACATCCATTAGAATGAACATGTTTTAAACATCTATAGGGAAACATAGTACTCTATAGGGACTTTGAAGTTTAATAAGGTTGCATATATTTTTGGCTCTTAAAGAGAATTCTAACTGCATTTAGAATTCTAATAGATGTAGGCTGATATAATGCCACAATATTCCTATATGTTGCAGTAATGAGGAAAAAGATGAATATAGGGTCAAGAGGTAGAACTTGGAACACAGAAGAATGACACTGGAGAGGATTTATTAATTGCTCTCAGGTTTCTATTTGACCAGCTTAATCATGTTACTTCTATCAGGGTCATGCACTGCATACATAATCAAATCCTTTCTCTTTTTGGCAAAAGCTTTCAAATATATGTCTTTCATGAGGTAACCATCATGTGCTACTATTCTGACTTATGTATTACACAGACTGACAGTAAATTCAGAGGTAGGGCCCTTCCTCAGCAAATTTTGCCCAGACCTCAGCACTGTCTGAATTACTTGTGCATCTGAAAATTATTAGTATTGGGTCTACTTCTTGGAAGTGTATTCTTTATTTAGTCTTTGATAAGGTATTAGATCTGGGAATAGCCTTTTCTTTTCTAGTGTGAGGTCAAAATAGAGTATTTCAATTACCAATATAATAAAGCAAATAATACAGTAAATGAGATATTTTTAAATTAACTTTCATATTATAAAATATAATCATACACCTAAATATTTTTTCTCTTTGAAATTTGGTCAGACACAATACAATGATTTAGAAAGAGAAGAAATAGCAATTTAAGATAAACAGAGCAGCAAACTTACAAAACAATACTTACAAAATACTTCATACTTTCAGTTGGTGCATAAGTATAACATATTTTCTGTTAAAGATCAATTTTGATCTTGAATAATTTAAAAATTGAATCTAAAGAGACATGAAAATACTGTTATTGACTTATTAATTTTGCAATTTGCAATTATTCAGCAAGTGCTTCCTATTTTTCTGGGATATCTAAAGCTGAAGAGAGGAATAAGAGAATGTTTATAAGTGTGTGAGATGGAGCCAATCAAGACTGTCTTTGACTTAAGACAATTTCCAAATTTGTAGACAAATCACAGGGGACCCTGAGCAAGTAGAGCTGTCTTCTCTAAGACCTAATCCACCCTGGTCTTGTCCTTAAGCACTAAAATGGAGCCTAGGATCTTAAGAGACTCCTCAATGGTTTCAACACTCTGGTTTTGGTTTCTATTGGGTAGGGCATTTGTCCATACTTTAACTGTTAGACCCAATAACACCATGGTGTTATGTCTAATTGATATCAGCATGTTTCCCCACATGTTTTATATATGCCTCCAGCCACTCTGTTTAGAAGATACAAATAAAGCAACCAAACATTTAGGCTCTAATAAGTAACCTATTAGTAGGGATGTGGCAGATCAAATAGAAAGTAGTGGCTACTACCAAGAACAAAGAACATGTTGGTTTCAAGATGGCATTCTCATTTTGGCAATTCTCTCTGAGGGTACCAATGGCTGACTGAGGTTGTTTCATGATTGACAGTTCTCATTGCAAGTACAAACATTTCTTGAACTCTCAACTTCAGCAGCCCATTTGAAGAGGAAAGCAAATTAAATGGGGTTTCACAGAAAAATCTGAACAGAAAAGAATATGATTGTAGCTCCATGATTTTAGAGCATTTCTATCCATCTATCCTCACAAATGACCTTCATTCAACTTATCACTGATGTCTAGGAGAAGTTACTATATCATAACCAAGTGTTCACTTTTGACTAATGTTGTTACCTATGAACCTAATTCATCTTAAGTAGGAAACTATTTTGGATTAGCTACTACTTTATATTGCTTTACTAACAATAAACAAAAGACTGAAAACTAATAATGAGCATTTTTATATCTACTTTCTTAACTCAAAAATATATTCAAAATATTTTTAAATTTCTCAAGATTACGTTTGCCTGAAGTTTGTATAGCTTTGTTGTTTTGAAATATGCTTGCTCTAAATTCAAAAACAGATTGTTTAACCTCATGTGTTTTCATCTGTAATTGGAGTTAATTTCTTATATGATTACTGTAAGTTGTAGGTGAGATAATGTGCATAAAATGCTTAGTGCAATGAGTAGTATACAGTAGATGTTCATCACATGTTTAGTTTAATTGTAAATGATAACCAAAAGAGATCATTTAAGGAATCTCTCTAGACATGCATTGATATTAATCTTAATATGTGTGTTCATGAAAAGCTCACATTCTTTAACTATCTAAACAATTCTCAATTGCATGCTTAAGAAAAAGTTGGCAATTTTTACCATAGAAAGTTGGCAACCTGAGAGTATATTTGTACAAATGTGGTGACCGATTGTGTCTTCTGCAAGTAAAGGCAGATGAGGAATATTCTTTTTCACTTCTCTAAATATCAAAAAAGCCCTAATTGGACTGTCAGAATAATCCTTAATAAAAGGCAACGTGGAGGATGGTGTACATGTAGCCTGATAGTGCACTTTATCTTACAACAGTTGAAGTGTTTAACAATAAATCCTTTCCCGCTATGCTGGGATTTTAACTCTCATTTTCATAATTATTATCATGTTTCTGATATTATACCCTGAACTTTTCTCAGGCTATATACCCACTTATTTTTCAAAGTAGTACTTCCTTCTACTTTCTGGAAAAGATGGTACAGAATCTGTACCATTTCTACCTTAATATCATCATCATCATCAACAGCAAACATGTTTTCTGTTTTGTATTCTCAAACTTTTAGCTACATATTCTTCAAATGTCTTTACATATGCCAATAATTTTCTAATATTATTTTTAAAATGCAGGCTAGAAAGTAATGTCTTTCTTCTTTTGTAGTCAATTAAATATTAAATTATATTTTGATAAATATTAGTGTTCATACTTTAGAAAATTTCTTTCAACTTTAAAACTCATTATTATAAACGTTAGGCTATAATTGTAGCAAAATACTATAAAACTGCTGTAGGCTGAATATTTGTGTCCCAAAAAAAACTTATATTTAAAACCTACTTCCTCATATGATTATGTTAGGAGAGGGGAATTTGGAAGGTGCTTACATCATGAGGAAAGAACTCTCAAGAATGAGACTAATGCCCTCATTAAAAAAAAAAACCCTACAGAGGTCTCTCCCCTTTCCACAATGTGAGGACACAGCAAAGGCACCAGCTATGAATCAGAAAGAGGGCTCTCACCGGAACCAACTAGGCGGGCACTTGGATTTTGGACTTGGTTTCCAGAACTGTGAGCCAATGAGTCTGTAGTACTTGTTTATAGTAGCCTATAGGAACCAAGACAGTCTCTATTTAGTTATTTTTCATATATGAACTGCACTGTGTATTTCAATTTTTTTTATGTAGTAACTTCAATCTTACTGGAACTGAAAAATCTCCTTAACCAGTTTGTCTCTGATGTTTCATTAGAGAGTAAAGTATTATAGTTTTATATTGTGCTCACTGATGTTTGTACTCTGTATCAAATTAGTAAGAAACAATTTTTTTATTGCTTACATATGATTTTTTTTTATTTTTTTTATTTTTAAAATACTGTTTTATTTATTTTTATTTTTATTTTTTAAATTTATTTATTTATTTTACTGTTTTTGACAGAGAGAGAGAGAGATACAGAGACAGAGAGAGAACTGAACTGGGGGAGCTCCCAGTTCAGCATATGGATCCGTATGGGCCGGGGCCAGGATTCGTTCCTCGGTCCCCGGCGCTACAAAGTGAGCGCCTAACCCACTGAGCCATCCCGGCTTCCCCTACATATGATTTAATATTAATTATGCAGGTGTATCTTTTCTTTAATACATTACTGCTTTTGCATAATATAAAAGTGGTTTATTGGGGAAGCTAGGATGTCTCAGTGGGTTAAGAGCACTGGCCTTGCAGCCCTAGGGTCCAAGGATTGAATCCCAGCCCCATCCCGTGTGGACCCATATGCTGAACCGTCCCCAGTTTGGTTCTCTCCAGGGCCAGATCCTCATGTGGGAAGCCCCCAGTTTGTCCCTCACAGGGGTATGCCTCTCATGTGAGAGGCCACCAGCCTGGTTCTAGCACTGAGCAGCCCCCCCCCCCCACCTATATGTATGAAATGAAACTATGTTGTAAACTGATGACATACAACTGTGGAGATTGCTTTGGGCCCTCCCCCTTCTCTCTCTGTCTCTCTGTTAAAAATAATAAAATAAATCTTTTAAACAAAATGGTTTGTTTCAATTTGCTTCTCAAAGTCAAAATAATTCCTATTTATGTTATTGTTGAGTCTGTCACTTCTGTTTCATATTTTTCTCATTACATTGTTACTGAAATTTTCTCTCATTTCATTTGTAAATAAATGTAAAACAATGAAAATAATAAATCTTCAATTTATCACTTATTTTTTTGAAATATTCCAGATTTCTTGCCAAATTAATCTTAAAAGTAAAGGGGGAAGGAATGGGAGAGGAGGGAGGAAGAATAAATATATGGTGATAGAAAGAAAGCTGACTCTGTGTGGTGAATACAATATAACACATAGATGAAATACTATAGAATTGTACACCTGGAACCTATGTAATTTTTATTAGCCAATGTCACCCTAATAAACTTAACAATAAAAAAAAAGAAAAGAAAAAGGTTTAACTGTGATGCCAGGGTAGCTCAGAGGTTAAGCGCTTGCCTCACAATTTTGAGGTCTGTAGTTCAATTCCCATGCCTGGCCCATGCAAACCCACATGCTGAACTGTGGCTCGACTGGTAACCATGGAGATGGCTCAGAAGCAAAGTTTTTCACCTACCATGAGAGAGGCCCCCAGTTCTATTCCCATATCTCACAGCCCCACATCCGCCTGTGTGGAATAAAACCATGTTGCAACTATATGATGTGCAACTCTGGAGACTGCTCTGACTCTCCCCCCACTACCCCTTTCTCTCCCTCCTCACCTTCTCTCAAAAACAATAAAGTAAATATATAAAATATTTTAGTTTAATTTGTTATCTAATTTGCATTTGAGTTTCTCTTTAAATTCTTTAAAATATAGGTTAGAAACTTTAAAATATTGCTGTATGATTATTGTAAGGTTTAAAGAACTTTTTAACGTGCAAACCATATCATTACCTTTACCTATTAAAAATTCAACTTCAAGTATGTTTAAAATACTCCATCACTGAAGTGAAAATAACACGTAATTATTTCAAAGTACCAAAGTAGTCAACAACGTCAGGAACTGAGTGTTTTCTTCAACAAGGTTAGAGCTATGCATAGTACATATTAAGCATAATTATCAAGATCTAAAAAGTGCATCAGCCCCTTTCCATCACCTTTCAAAACAAATTTGTTCATCACTTAACTTTCAGGGAATACTGTTCAAAAGCAGGTTACAATCATCTAGAATTCATTTCATTTGGTTGAAATAAGTCAAAGATAGTTTTCTTCAATGAAAAATTTAAAAAACACTCATATAGAGTTTTCTATTATAGGGCACAACAGTCTCCAACTGATTTATACTTGGTTTCCAAAGAAATTTTATTTATTTGTTTATTTATTTATTTATTGTTATATTTATTGGAGTGGTATTGGTTAGTAAAAATTACATAGGTTCCAGGTATACAATTCTATAGTACATTGTCTATGTGCTGCATTTTATTTGCTATATCAATTCATTTTTCATTTTCCACTATTTTGATTAATTCTTTATTATTTTCATAATAAGTCACCTTTTTTCTATTTTAATGGTTTTATTAATTTTCATACAACAATTCTTCAAATTCAGCACTTATGAAGAGTAAATTTCTGTACTTTTGAAAAGCACTACGTTTGGAAAAATTTCTTTCAATATAAAAATTTGAAAAAAATAATAATTGCAACAACTACATATTTCAGCCTCTCAAATAATATTGAATGCTTTTTATTTTATCATAAACCTAGTGAATTAACCTAGTGAATTTATTTACCTATTAACCTAGTGAATCATATTTGATTGATTATCATCTAAATAAGCATAACTTTCTGTGCCCTACAAAATCGTCACACCTTCTGAAGGTTCTTACCATGCTTATCCAAAATGAAAAAAATCTGAAATATTATGTTTTATTAAAATCAATTAAAAAATTTATTAGAGTGGAAATTGTATTTTTTTATCTTAATATTTTTAAACTTTAGGTATGTGTATTAGAAGCATCTCTTATTCATAGCAAAGACTGAGGATAATATTATGATCATTAAATTTAAGAAACTATCTTTCATTAGTGTTATAATAAATTATTATTTATTATAACAGATCATAATCAAAGATGTGCTACCTTTCAAAGTCAATAAAATTATCAGAATGAAGCTACTATTAAAATTTGTACTTTTTCTATTGACAATAAATTGTGCTTTTCTTCACTTTTATTTTTTTTGTATTTGAATAAAACCTCATTAAATAAAAATATGTTTTATTATCATATGCACTACGTGTAATTCTTTGTATTTTTATCTTCATAAATTTATCTTTTATGTCGTCAATTGCGTTAAATAAGTTTTTGACATTTTCAAGGCTATCAGTCCTTTTTCCTTTACTTTCTTATGTCTTCCATTGAGATAGTTCTCCTGCTATAAGGAAAATAATAATAATTTAGTTTACACATAAGCAATTTAAATAAATTTTATAATTCATAATATGTTTGTATATCTATTGAATTACTGATGAATATACATGACTTTTGTACTGTGACAATTGTTCCTTCAGGTGATTTTTACTATGTTGATTAGTATGGTGGGTTGTTTCATTAAGAATCCCAGATTTAGGGGAAGCTGGGATGGCTCAGTGAGTTAAGCTCTCACTTTGCGGCCCTGGGGGACCGAGGGTTGAGTCCCAGCCCTGGCCCCGGCCCGTGCGAACCCATGTGCTGAACAGGGGAGTGCCCCCAATTCGGTTCTCGCCGGGCGGGACCCCAGACTGGTTCCTGCCCTGTGTGGCCCCGTACCCACCTGTGGAGTAGGGCTGTGTGGAGGGACAGGTGATGTGCAGCTATGGAGACTGTTCTGGGCCTTCCCCCTTCTCTCTGTCTCTGTATCTCTCTCTCTGTCAAAAACAATAAAAATAAATCTTAAAAAAAAAAATCCCAGATTTGGGGAAGCTGGGATGGCTCAGCGGGTTAAGCGCTCGCTTTGAAGCCCCGAGGACCGAGGATCAAATCCCAGCTCAGGCCCAAGTGGACCCACATGCTGAACTGGGGTGTGCTTCCCGAACGCGGTGAGGCCCCAGTTCAGCTCAAAAATAAATAAATAAATAAATAAATAAATAAATAAGAATCCCAGATTACTTTAAAACAGGATTCATCAGATACAAAGATCAATCTAATATTTTCAGATGCCTAAGACTTGAAGTTTCACAGACCAACATAATTCCTAATTTTTTGTTGCTGCATATTTTTATATTTATTATGTGTAATTCTGCTAATAAAGAATATTGTTAAATTCTCCTTTGCGTGATCTCAACAAAATTAGTAGCATAATGCTATATATCACATTATTAATTATGTTCCTATGAGGAAAAATATCTCCACTTCAACTGTGCTTACAATTCTATACTATTATGGGAAGCATTTTCCACAGACTAGAATTGTTCTTGTTTTTCTGCTACCATCCCCATATGTCCGCACTAGTGCCACAAGATATGTGATATTTAGCAAAGACCACCGGCCCTGCACATCTGTGCCAGGCTGCTAGTGAGTCTGTATTGTGTACAAAGTATTTATAGTAGTCATGCCTACATCAGGTGCTTACCAGTAAACCAAACATACATAGAAGGTATTGAGAACGATGCCAATCTAGCCCAGTCAATCAAACTAAATATACTCATAATCCCAATTCCCCTTAATCTAATCAAGTAAAAGTTGTTGCTTCAGCTGCACCTCATATAAAAAAGAAATGTAACAGAAGTCAAAATACAAAGCAGCCCAACCAGGTCTTTAGAAAGACTCTATGTGGGACACAAAAATGAGTAAAAGACAGTAAACAAACTTAAACTTCATTATTTTCAATATAAATTTACTTCAATAAGCTATTATCATAAAGCTAAATTTATTCAATTTAAAAGACTAGTAATTCTGAGATTATGTTTTTCCTGCTTTCTGTAGGCTAAAACTCTAGTCTTATATAATAATAGTAATTTGGTTTTTCCTGTTTTTGTTTTATGTCCTTAGCTGACAAAATTAAAAGCTGGAAACACTTAACACCCCAATTAAAAATTTTTTTTTCCAAATGTATTGATACTCATAACTCAGAGCCTTGGGTTCACAGCCTAGGTCTTAAAGACTCACCTTCTAGGTTGCATGTTGAGCAATATTGAATTATTACTTGGCAATTTCTCCAAACAAGTTATGTAGCTAGTATAAAAGTGGTCTTAATTTCAAGCACCAAAGATACATATTTTCAGTCAACACTGTGGTATTATCCTCTTTCATTTAAACTAATTATATCAATATCTATATAATGCCAATTAAAAATATAATGCCACTTCTCTGATATCATTATTATTCTAGGTGTTGCCTATTGTCATATATGTAAGCAGAATTAGTGTAGAAACCCAGGCAGCTGGGTTCCAAGCTGGCCACTCTCCTGGGTCAGGGTTCAGTGGTACCATAGATGGCTATAGTCTCATTGTACACTTTGGCCTGTTCACCTTTATAAATCCTATCAGATAACATTTAAATTGAGAAGAAATATGGATTAAAGGAAGGTGTATTTTCATGGGTGTCAAAAAACTCCATATTTCATGAATTATTTGTACATCATTAACTACCTTTGAGAAAGAGTACTTTCATACAAATAAATGTACAAACTGGGATGTGTGTTAGAAAAATCTTACAAAGAGCTATGTAAATTATAGTATGTTCCCCCATAAGTGAATCAATTAATCTCTACTTTCTCAAAGTGTTAAAAGAAACAAAGAGTAGCTGGCTATGGCCTTTTAAAATATGTTTCAGAGAATGTACAAAGATCATCATCTTTGGCATTTTGGGCTGGAAGAAATTGTTGAGCGTTATGTTTGAGTGATTTTCTGTGGCCGTGCTCCCTCCTGTTAAGCTGTTCTTGCTAGTATTAGTTCTCTATCCAATTGATTTGAGCATTTATATTAAATTTTAAAATAATTAATGGTAGCATCCAGAATTGGTCTAAGTGACTCCTGAAAGAAACTTCTGCTTCTTCCCAATTATGACCACAGTTAGCCTTATTAGTGAGTATTAAAATGACAACTGAAGATTTTGGAGCTGAGTGGGAGACTTGCTGTGAATGCATACAGGCTGGAGCATCTGGCAAAGGTATTCTATGCATTTATCAATGCTCAGTAGTTCTTGGCTTTCTGCAGATAGGGAGCCTGCATAGGCTTGGCCATAAATAAGTATTATTTTAAAATCTATGCAAGAAGGCAGGATTGAGAGTACTGAGCCCATAAGAGAATGGACTGGATATCCATTGGTTCGGGATAGCAAGCCCACTGTTTTCATCACAGATTTCACAAACGTGTCTGAAGAAGGTGTTTGTAAAGTTGGTTTTTAGTCACTTTTGTAGCTGCACAAAGATGCCCTTGCTCTTATATTCCTCATGGGGGCACTGAGAGAAGAAATGTACAAAAGCCTTGGTTGCAGAGTAGATGGTCAACAGTGGAATAGGAACCATGCCACTAGTAGAAGATAGGTTCAGAATTACCCCTTTATATATTTCTACCATGATAGGCAGCACCAGTCTTATCATCTTAAAAACATAAAGAACATCGATATTTATTAGTTTCTTCATGGTACTGTCCAAGTCAGAAATTTCCAAAATATATTCAGGATATTCATATGATATTCCCACACAGTTCACTAAAACACCAATTTTAAGACCTGCCAAGCTTGTTCAGAGTTTATCATAAATATCATTGGATGCAAAGTCAACAGCAATGGTTCATGTTTCCACTCTGAATTTTTTTCTTATGTCACTGGAAATCTGGTTCAGTTTATCCTGTGACCTGCTGATAAGGACAACCTTCATTCCACACTCTGCTAACTCTTCTGCGCATGTTTTTTTCAATTTCATCAGTACTACCTGTAACAACAGCCAATTCACTGAGCCCTGGTCTGACCCCAGCCTCATGACCCAAACCCCAGACACCACATGCCATGAAGTGAGAATGAGATGTAAAGGGCCAGGTAGGCCATGGTGCCAGCACCCACAGAGGAAGCCAGTGCAGGGAGAGTGATCGCCATGGCTTTCAACCAGGACTCACTACCTTTGTGAATAAAACAAAAAAAAAACAAAAACAAAAAAAACAAAGGAGGAGGTGCCCCTTACTCTTATTTTTTTAATTTTTAATATTTTTAATTATAGAAAGAAAATGAAAAAGTATGTACAAAGTATAGAATTTGAGTACATTAAGCAAGACAAATGAAATTTTGTAGGCAGATATAAGATTTTTTTAAATCGCTCATAGGAGTAATTGATTTAAAACTATATTTTTCATCCTTTTGCTTTCCTGAGGATGGAGGTCTTTGTCCTGAATTACCCTAGGCATCATCCTATTTAGAAGATTAAAATTGGTTATGCATAAAATAAAAGGAGAAAGCCTAAGCAATAATAATAATTCTTTGACATTCATAATTGGATTAGACACAAGACAATAGCTTTGCAAGTCAGGCTGCTATCTTGAGAAAGGATTTTCTAAATTCCTTTATTCTCCTACGCCATATCAACAACTTCACTCCAGGCAACTTTAAATACTAAATTTCCCTGAGGAAAGGAGTAAATGTAGATTCACCTGTATCAGCTAAGCAAAAAAGAAAAGAGGAGGGTTGAAAGCAAATTCCACTGCTTTCCCAGCTTGAAGGTGCTGGAGAGAAGGAAGGTAGAGCAGTGACTAAAGTACTGGTAGACCCTGATTTCCTACTTTTTTTGAAAAGAGAGTGATGCCTTCACCCAGTGTAAAGAAATTCTGAGGACAAAGAGAGATGCCAATGGCCTACTGTCCACTGAGGACCTAAAAAGTGACAGCTGCCTTCATAATCCACAACTATCTATAGTGTCATCATTGCAATTTTGCAGCACAGCATTAAGCTGCCTCTGATTCTTTTTGTATAGAGAGCCTGCAGGGCTCTATAAGTGTCATAGGAGAGCTCCAGCAAGAAAATCTTAAGATTAATAAACAGAAACCTCATGTAAATGGAAATTGGGAGGGCCTGTAAGGGGAACTCACATTCCCTACCATTCATTGTCAATTACCACAAACAGAAGGAGACATAATTCCCATCTCTAATAGGAAGATATTTTTCCACTCAAGTATTCCAGCAGTGGCAACCACTCAGCTAATAAAAAACTGTCATAACTCAGCCAATGAAAAGCCTCTATACTTCCCTCTAATAGATGCTTTGTTCACAACAGCCCCTCTGAACTCCCTCTTTTCTGTGTAAAAGAATGGTCCTCTCCATAGTTCTCTGTACTTACCAGTGGAATTCCAATATTTTGTTGTTTCTGAATAAACCCATTTGCTAGAGAAATATCTGGCTGTCTGTTTATTTAAGGTCAACAGAACTAAGGTGGCACTGAGTCAGAAGGGGAAGAAAATACTACACAAATGACTAAGGATTTTTATGCCAATTACAGTCTCTTTGGAAAAAATAAAAAGAATAATTAAATCAAATATATTATGTAAATTTTGTGATCTAACATTATTTATTCTCCCTATAAACCAGTGGATGAAAGACAGTACAAGAGGAAGGACAAATAGGTGAAAGAAACCTTTTGTTTTTAATAATCTTCTGAACATCTGAGTTTTAATGGTGGTAAATTTTGTACTCACTATACCCCCAGTTTAACCTCTCTTTTTACTACATATTATTTAAGATATATAACTATTTGGTTTCTAACCTTTCATTTCATTAGTTTATAATCTTCTTGATTTTTCTTCCTTTTTTTCTCCTGTAATCTGACTTTTAATCATTTACCCTCTTCTGGAATCTCCAAACACATTACCCAAGATCGGAAGGGCTAAGTTAATTTTTTGAAAACTGGCAAAAAAGGAAGTTAAAAGTAACAATTTAAATACAATTTTATTGTTTCTTGTTTACACTACTTTAATATAATGTACTTGTAGATTATAATTTGAATAGCTTACAAGGTATTCAGTCATCTAAATTCGTCTCTCCTGAAAGGTAATGGGCAGGATGGATAAGAAACAGGCTCAAACACTAGAGAGATACTTTTGATAGTACTTTCTTCTATCTTATTACCAAATGCTTAGTTTAAAAAATAGCACCAAAACTGCATGTTTCTGAATAGGCTACTGTGATAGTTCTGTGATAGTTTTAAGAACATCTCAGAGAGAGAAGGGCAATGCTGAGAAATTTATTAAGATTTTAAAGTATGATTTAAGGTAGCTTAAATATAGGAGAATTTACCAGGATTAGATAAAAATCATTATGGTAAGTTAGGATTGGTGGCAGAATGAGACTAGAATTTTGAGTGAGTCTCCCATGTAAATTGTTGACTGGATTGTTTATATTTAAGAGTAGACAGGTCTCATGAGGTTACTAAAATCAATACTAAAATTATATTGGCAATTTAAAAATATATATATTAATTAATTTATTTATTTATTTTGACAGAGAGATAGAGAGAGAGAGACAGACAGAGACAGAGAGAGAACTGAACTGGGGGAGCTCCCAGTTCAGCATATGGGTCCGCATGGGCCAGGGCCGGATTCGATCCTCGGTCCCCGGGGCTGCAAAGTGAGCTCTTCACCCATTGAGCCATCCCGGCTTCCCCTATATTGGCAATTTTTATCTTCCCAGGCAAGAGTCTCCTAGAATAGTCAAGTTATTTTGATGAAGACTATAAACTAGCATATTAAGATGGATACTATACTATCTAGGGTGTATCGAATCTCATTATGAGAATGAACAAAAGTCTGTTGACATACTTATAAACTATGTAAATGGTGAACCTTAGATGAGATATGCATATAGTCAAATACTAAAGACTAGCTGTATAAAAACAGTATGGTCTAAAGCTCTCAGTAAGAAAGTTGGATAAAGGGAGAAAATGAAACAATGGAGGATTTCAGTTGATAAAGTAAAATACCCTTTAGAGTTACCTAAAATATGTGGCTTTACTGTTGAAGGTATTCAGAGACATAACATCTGAGCCTAAATCATGCTATATTAACAAACAGTCACTATAAATCTTTGAGGCTTACAACAGAAAATATGTGTTCCTCCCTTAATCCCCTACCCTTCCATTCCCTCAAGTAGCATGTTAATAAAGCAACATGTCCATCACAAGTGAGCTGCCTCTCTGTTCCTTATTACCCTTATTCTTGGAATCAGTGAATGGAGCAGCTGGCTTCTGAGGCATTGTTTTTACCATAGCAAACTAAAGAAGAGAACATGGTAGCACAATTCAGTCATTCTGCAAGTTTCTAATCAGAAGTGATTTCATATTACTGACGCTCCTGATGAATTAAGCAAAGCAATTTACTGACAAAGCCTGAGATCAGTTGGGAAAGGGCAGGGCTGAAAGCAGGGGGATGCATATTCTCCCACAGAGAAGGCAGTGAATATTTTTTTAAATATCACAAATTTCCATGATGACACACTATAGAGGTTGTGTATTGGCTAGAACTATGTGCTTAATATTTCTTCACCATACATGTTCTATTGTTTTTATGAAGCTTTGATTTCTTTATTCATAAAATGATAATAATATTTCTATGCCATTTCATATTTCTGTGGATCAAATGAGATAAATCCCATAACTGTAGTTATTAAGACTAGGTTTACTAAATTCCTGAAATTTCCAAATTTCCTAGAACAATAGTGCTAAAATGTAGGTTTAATATACTCCTAGATAAACATAAAAAAATATCATTTTCTTTTGAAATTTGCAGTTTACAATTTTACTATACATTTATTACTACTTTTAATATGGTCTTTATTAAAACAGTTAATATATTAATAAAAGATGATAAAAATATAATATTAATAAAAGCCTTATATGAGTTTGGTAAATAAAATTATCTAAACATGTATTAGGAAGTCTAGTAAATTCACAAAATACCCTAATTTGTGAGCTATTCCTCAGAATGTGTATTGGAAATGAGTTAGTACAGTATTGTTATCCATATTAAATGTGAATAAATAAAAATATAATTATAAATGGCTTAAAACCATGTGTCATATTAAAGATCAAGTCTTTGTAGTGTCAACACAGTATTAAATAATACATTTTATTTTTAATTTTTTAATTTGGAATTATATAAATCAGCTTAATAATAACCATGCTGAACATCGTTGGATAAAAATGGTGTGGTACCCCAAAGAAATATATAGGCTTTTGAAATAAAACACTCTTTGGTAACTGGCTGGATATTTTTTTATTCTGATTTTGTGTAACCTCCTGCTTCCATATCCTTGTGGCACTTTAAATTTGGGATGAAATGTAGATAAATTAGAATTTTGTAAAAGAAATCTATGTTGAAAAATATATGCATTTCTCATGTATATCTAGTGAGAGTTTTTGGCTACATTGCCACAATTAACACAATTTTAAAAACTATAAAGTTAAAAGATACACTTAAATTAAAAGTGAGGAAATAAATTGGTATTATATATGTCTAAAAAGAGAATACAAGATCCCATTTGTAGAAGTTGTAGAGGAGTCACAAAAATTAATAATATAATAATAAAAAAATTAAAGGATATTATTGGAAATTTTGTTGTCATTCCAGAGAATAGTGGAAAATGCTTTTCTTATCTGAGTATTTAATTCAATTTTCTAATTTTTTGTTTGTTTTTGGTTTTTATTTATTTATTTATTGTTGTTGTTTTTTTGACAGAGAGAGAGAGAGACAGATACAGAGACAGAGAGAGAACTGAACTGGGGGCACTCCCCAGTTCAGTATATGGGTCCGCATGGGCTGGGGTCGGGATTTGATCCCTGGTCCCCGGCGCTGCAAAGTGAGTGCTTAACCCACTGAGCCATCAGGCTTCCCCTGATTTTCTAATTTTTTAAGCTGATAACATAAAATATGCCTGAACAAATAGAACCAGTTCTTTTTAATTGAAAAAAAAAAAAGATTGGAGTTCAATCAGAGTATCCATTAAAATCTGGTATCCAAAGTATGTTGTCTTTAAATGAGCAATCCTGAATTTCAGCTACCAAACACTCACTAGAGTAACCTAATAGTAACTTAATAGTTACTGAATAGTAACCTCAAACTTCCTGTTTTATACCACTTGACTATTTATTGAGAATAGAAATAATATTAAATAAAAATACTTTAACATAGTCTACATTAATTTATTAAGTATAATATAGTCATTAAGTACGTATCTATACAACTAGAAATACAACAAACACTAATACAGAAAGCCACAAAATACTCTATTGAATCAGAGATTTGCACCAGTATATATATTTTTCAATGTTCATTTTTCTTCATAAACCTTGAATCATACTTGATTACTCCCTTATCACATTCAATCAGTCATCAAGGTTCCTTGATACTACTGGTGAAATATCTCTCTTTCCTTCCCCACTTAGCACCTACTTCTTTTGCTCCATTTGAAGTCCTTACTATATTTCATCACAGTTGCAATAACTTTTCTACCAATCTCCAAATCTTTATATTGATAATTCTAATCTTTCAGAGGTGAAAAATGCCACATCAATTCCAAGTACAATATTGTCATAGATTATTCTGAAATAGACTGTATTTTCTAAATGTCTACCAGATAATCACTAAATTTCTTATACTTTATAATAGTTAGTATTATATCATCACCATCATCATCATCATCATCAAATTTCTGTAAGTCCATTTTTTAACTCCTTAAAACAGTTTTCAAACCACGAGGCTTTAAATCCTTCCTCCATTTAATCATTTATTAACAATGATCTTGTGCACTGTGTTAGGTTTTAAGTTCTGTGCTGAGTCCAGCAACAACAGTAGTGAACAAAATAACAACTCTGTCATGGGATTATGCAGACATGAGACATACATGTAAATAGCAATTTAACAACGTAGTTGGTGGTGGAAGGGCATACACAACAAAAGATCTGAACTTGGAAAGCTGTGGGCTGTCTCTGAAACAGAGCCAAGTCAAGAAAGAACTACAAAAAAGAATACTATTCAGGTGCCCAGGATTTACTTGTATTATATTAGAATTGTGGCAAACTTTGTGATCCTGAATTACTTTCATCTGGAACTTGGCCACTGAACTTTTTACTCTTTTTAGTGATTAGGATCATGGCACCATTTGCATCAGAACCTTTGATTACAGATTAACCAGTGACCATGAGAAGAGCAGTAACTTCTAGTTCATGGTTTAATATTCTGATCCACCACTGTTTGCCTATTTAGCTTGCTACAATTATAACAATGCTACTCAAAATGAAATTTTTTTTTTTTAATTCCCAAAGGGACTCCTATATATTCAAATCTGTAGTGTTTAAAATTCTGTAACTAGGGGAAGCCGGGATGGCTCAGTGGGTTAAGTGCTCACTTTGCAGCGCCGGGGACCGGGGATCGAATCCCGGCCCCGGCCCATGCAGAACCATATGCTGAACTGGGAGCTCCCCCAGTTCAGTTCTCTCTCTGTCTCTGTCTCTGTATCTCTCTCTCTCTGTCAAAAATAAAAATAAATAAATAAATAAAAATATATTAAAAAAAATTCTGTAACTATATTTAAGCTACAACTAAGAACAAGACAAAGCAAAACAAAATAAAATCCTCAAAGCTGAAACAAATAGCTGAGCAGTGCCTTAACAAATAAAAAGCAATGTATATTTTCAATTATCAGGAAAATACTGTGTCATGGGCATCCTCAAAATTCCATTTTAAAGATATTTACTTCGGGGAAGCTGGATGGGTCAGCGGGTTAAGCGCTCACTTTGCAGTTCTGGAGCCCAAGGATCGAATCCCGGCTCCGGCCCATGTGTGCCCCCAGCTCAGTTCTTGCCGGGGCCTATGCAGGAGGCTCCCGGCCCAGTTCCTGCCCTGCGCGCAGCCCTGCGCCCACCCGTGGAGTGAAACTATATGGAAAACTAATGCTGTCAACTATGGAGACTGCTCTGGGCCCTCCCCCTTCTCTCTCTGTCTCTCTGTCTCTCTGTCTCTCTGTCTCTCTCTCTCTCTCTCTCTGTCCAAAAACAATAAAAATAAATCTTTGAAAAATAAAAAGATATTTACTTCTAGAAAACTTAACTTTTAATGTCTAAAGACTTGACGTTAAAAACTTTAAAAAAAGTAATTTTTATTGTTAAATAAGAAAGAACTGTTTAATAATATAATATTAAGTATTTTAAAGCGTCTCCCAAAATTACACAAGGATCACATGCATAAATGTGCTCTGTCAAGTAATTAATAATATAGGGACTGTTTATTTTTACTAAATAGAAACTTAAATAGCCTGGGCACTTTCTTTTTAAATAAACATACAGTCAATGTCCATAACTACAATTGGAGGCCATATCCTTTAGGTGTGAAATGTTAAGAAACACATGAAAATCAATTTATGCAGTCACTTGTTTATTCATTTAACAGATACCACCATTAGAACTATCGAAATGATTACTGGCCTATCACATCTAGTTTCTAATAGAAAACTATCACATTGTAATGAGTAGCATGTGTAAAATGGTGCCCAGTGAAATCACACAAAAATAGTTTCCTAGCTACTACTACATAAAGAGTAGCAGAAGCAAATTCCTTTGCAGCAAATTTTTACTCTTACGGTGTAAAAATCTTTTGAATGTTTTCTTTGTTTTTTGTTCTGTTTTCTTTAGTTTTCTTTTCTTTTCTTTTCTTTTCTTTCATTTTTTGTTTTGTTTTGTTTTGTTTTTAGGCCAGAAGGAAACAAATGCCATTAGACCAATGGTTTGATAAAGAATCATAAAATTCACCGTACTTTTAAAAGCTGAAAGCTAGTAATTCTGGAAGATGAATAAATTTACATTAGTCAAAGAGCTTCCTTTAAGGAAAATGAACCAGTTTTTGAATCTTGTTTTTGTCAGGATAAATATTGATAGAAACTTATTTATATGTCAATGATAGAATAAAGAATCACTTATCGGAAAGCATACAGCAGTCAATAAAAGAGAACTCCTCATGAGGGGAGATGGGAGTTAGGTCATAACCTAAGGTTTTAGCAAGGAAGACTAATACCAATGCAGCAGGTGGCTGAAGCATGGGACTCCCCTGTCTCAACTACCTTTGCTAAACTTAGACATTAGGAATCTGAGCCTGTGAGCATAAACCCCAAAAGTACAAACCACAAAAATCTGTATTTTCTATATAATCTGAGAAATGCACAAATAATTTGAAGACATTTAGACAAATATTCTAAGCAATATGTCGAAATAGTTATTTTTTTAAAGAACCATCTTTTTACGTGTTTGTTGAATATTTATGCAGATAAGTATTGCTACAAAAAACTAATAATTAACCAGCTAGTAAGGCATTAATGGATGTATTCATACATATAATAAAATTGTCCTCATATATGGCTATTTCTGACTCAAACAATAATCAACTGCAGTAGGTAAACATTATTATTGGTAGAAATGGAGGGTCTAAGGGCTAAAGCAAATATCAATATATTTACATACATTTTTAAAATGTGCACATTTTATATTTCTTTATTGACTGTTTCTGTCTACATGTTTTTGTTTGTTTCTTGGCCCAGTAATATTTTGAATATATGACTTAATCATCTGGGTTATAGACACCTAACAATTTTAATTGGACTGATAATTGATTATGATTCTTTCAAGTGATAAGACATAAATGCATAATAAGAAAGAAACATTTTGGGGAAGCTCTTTAACTTTAGGTAATAAAATTGTTTTAAAAAATCATCAGGAAGAAGGAGCAAGATGGCGGCATGAGAGGAGAACCCAGACATCTACCTGGGAAGGGACTTACAAACAAAAAGGAACCCACAGGGGAAACCCTGAGAAGCACCCTCAACTGAGAGAACCACACAACGCAGAACAACACACAAAGGTTAGAGGAAAAAGGGGAGAGCGGGAGAGGGAGGGAGAAGGAGCAGTTTGGGGACAG